>ARYC01004993.1:0-22623 GCA_000711775.1 Oxytricha trifallax
TTCCAGATCTTAACAAAAGACTTTACTGATGATGGCTAGTTCTACACTGGAGTGAAGCAAGTGTTCGAGGTTCGCTTCTATTCCTGCTAGCTAAAGGTTGAAATTCCCCAAAGCCCCTAAGGCTAGTATTAAGACTTCCAATACAGAGCCAGAGAGTTCTTTGTCAGATACTTTTCTATGTAAGTTTCTTTTAAATTTAACTTTCTTAAAGGTACTGCTTTACAAGCTTTTAAAGGGCTGTCATCGACTTGCAAAGGGGCATTGGGTACCTTCAGAACCAAGTGAAAAGGTTGACCTATGAGTACGCTCCAGCAAATAGAAATTATGACCATCTCCCCACTTCACTGCGTGAATATTATATGACTACCAGTGATTTCACCGAGTCATTTGATTACGTAGTCATGGCTATAGGTCCATATGTTTATGACCTTGAACATCAAGTCGTTGATAAGTGCAGTAAGTTATAACATTTTAACCCCTTATTTAGACTCGATCTTTTAATAATATGCAAAGGAGTGTCTACATTCAGATAGAGGATCTGTTTGTCCTTTAAGCTTGATAAACTGTATTTACTAAATGAATGGGCTCTATAATTTTGTTGTCAACGCCCCCAAAGAGTCTAATCTACATACAATAGGTAGAGAGGTGATAGATGGCCTAATTTAAATTACAAAGCTCGTGCATAGGACCATGACGGATTCTCTCAAGAGTAGAGAGAAGGAACTGTATGCATTTTACACCTCTACGTAAGTATTCTTCCCTGTCTGTGACCCTTCTTTAGATTCATGCAATAAAGCGATAAGGATTTCAAATTTAACCCAGACTCTCTTAACTGGGAGCTCCCCGAGGATCTTAAGATTGCAATAGGTATGGTTAAAAGTCTACCTGAGCATGTGAATACTGCACCTCCAAATAACTTCCTTTCAACTCAAAAGGAGAACCATTGACTAAACAGTAGCTGAGCTCGCTATGACTTTGAGTCAAGCTGCAACCAGAAACTACTTGAATCTAACTGCCAGAGAGCAATCCCAAATTGAGCACTCACCATATCTTCTCTACTTTGAGGCCTTCAAGCACAGATTCTTCTTTATGTCTAGTGCAAAGCATGACCCTTCACAGTAAGTCTTATTGGTATTACACTACTATAGTAAAGTCATTATCCAACAAGATTCGTACTATTTGAACATGGTTACTCACCAAATCAGGCAGCCCGATACTTGTGAAAGATCCAAGGAATCACAATCTCCAACATTATCCAGCAAAACAAACCCCGTCATATTTAATATGATCAAGTGATGCAAGACAGAGAGGCAAGCTTCATGTTTGATCAAGAGAACAGGGAGAGTTACTTGAGGTAAAGGGAAGCTGAAAGAATGGTGTAGTCACTTGGTGACCCCTCACAAGCACAATTTGGTTACAATTACCCTCCAGCTTCAAGTAATGTTCCCAATTTCAATCAGCTGATAAACTAAACACCTTACCCCCAACAATTGAACTACCAACAACAGTTTACATCACCAACTCCCAACCAGACTACCCAAAACCCCCTGCCTCAGCATCTAAGTCAAGCTTCTTATCACTAAACTATGAATTAATTCTAAAATGCTTATCAACCCTACCAAAACCGAACCATGTCATACAGCCAAGGACCTGGAAATGTTACACCTCCCTGCAACAATCTCATAGACCCCAATAACATCTTTGCTTACCAAAATGCTGTTTAACAGAGATAGGAAAGCCAGAAGAGGAAGAATGGACGCTATAGATATGGCCAGTCTAGCAAGTTTCAATAACCTATGAAGAGTGCTCATGATACCATCGAATTCTTCAAGGCGAAGGCAGCACAAGAAAAGAAATTGGGAGCCCAGTAGCCAGCACAAGCTACTAATCAGCTGTAAATCTAAGTTGGAGACAGATCCCCCAGAAGTCAATCTGATTAAGGTAAGAGACTTAACCCCAACCAAAACCCCAGCATAGACTCACTGGAAGGCGAGTACCTACAATCACAATTTCAAGGTTCTTTGGGAGATCAAGCATTGCAAAATAATCTACAGAACATCCTCAGCAGCTAGGATTAGTAGCACTCCGATCAGGATAGGGTTGTACCTTCAAGCAATCCTCAGATGAGCAGCAATCAAATGCCTCAATTCTCCCAGCAGCACTACCAAGGTCTCAGCCAATCAGGAATGTGCTACATCGGAGGATAACAGCATCAGAATAACCTCTTTGGTGGAATGGGCATGAGTTCAAATTCATATCTCTAGAAGTAGTCCTTCAAGGATCACTCCACCGATGCAACTCACCCAAGCCCAACCATTGGACCAGCAACCAAGCCTGCTAAGAAGAAGGGAAACTCTAGTGGTAAACCTAATCCAATCGAAGTACGAAGCGACTCGGACGCTGAGAAGAGAAAGTCGAGAAAGAATAAGAGGGAGCCACCAACAACTCTGCAAACAAACAAAAGCAGGCTGATCCTGGCAATAAAAGAGACTCTAAGTCAAAGTAGAAGAAGAAGGCGAAGAAGGAGAAGAAGGCAGCAAGAGATTCAAATGCAAGCGAACTGGCATCCTCTGCCCTTGCAAAGACTGAGAAATAAAGAGTAGAAGACCAAGAAGAGGCCATCGAGGAAGATGAGGACCTTTACTGAGCCATCTTTGTTAGAGACCCGTGAGTCCAAGTTGAAGCAGTCAACATGCAGTGAACGCTCATACCTTATGGGCAGCATGGATCAATAGACTAGCTTAAGTTTATTTTAGATTTGTTTTAAGTTATTTTGTTTCATTAAGTTTTATTGTTCGTTTATATTTTTTGTCTTAACCCCCATTCAGAGTTAGTATAATGTCCATTAATAGCTTTCTATGATTCCCTTCTCATGCGCATCAACCCCTTTGCTTCGCAGAGTGCGTTGAAATGTCTGAATTCCCTTCACACTACAACAATGCTTTATAATCTAATTCCCCACTTATTAATTATTAGTAAATTAAAAACCAGGACGCACATGGAACAGCTAAACTACAGGGACAAGCAGAACGAACCACTCAGGCTGCAATTCGTCTACCAGCACAACACGCCCAACGCTTACCAGGTGCAGGTGTACAGGAAACGCAAGTATCTGCAGCAGGACGATGCCTTCGAGGTGGAGAACCATAAAGGCGACCTCTTCTGCAAGTGCGAGGAATTCAACATCAGTGTAAAGGCTGGAGCCGAGTTCAAACTTACAGTGGCCTCCTTAAACAACGACCCAGTGAGAGTGCTTATCACTCTTGCCGATGGCGAGTCCTACATGCTTTCTAGCTGTGCTTGATCAGCAGGAGGCATTGCAGCTGATGCTGGTGAGAGAGGAGGCACTTGAGAGCAGAGCCTTCAGATGATATAGAGTCTTTGATTTAATTTACGTTATTTAATACCTAATTCACTTCCCTAATTCACTCTCGATGTAACCCATCGAATATTAATTTCACACGCATATAAAACTTTAATTCACTGCCTCAATCGTCGTGATCTGCTGAGCTGATGTTGCTTCACTGCTGAAGCTATTAGGCCGACTACTACTATGCGCTGGTGAAGCCTGCCATGTCTGCAATGGGTGAATGGAGGAGTGTGATGGTTCTAGTAGTGTGGATGCTACAGTACTTACAACAACTTTTGAAACTTGGCTATCGCACTCTGCGATTAGTGCTACATCCAGGCTACAATTGTAAGTATACCCCTATATCATTAACAACATACAGAAGACTTGGATCTGCGTTGCAGATGCAGCAGCTGGTTTGAGCTGCTTGAAGTCCTTACTTCACCTACTGTTCAATTGGCATTCTACATGCTTGGTAAGTATAGCAACTTGATCCTCACTCAAGTCCTAGCCTTTCTTGTAGAGGATCGGAGATAGGCCAGCAACTGTGCGAAGCACTAATTGGCATGGTGAGATTCTTGTGGAGGGAGGGCGGGTAGAGAAACGTGAAGTAGCACAAGTAAGTTGACATCATTCCTTAACTTGCACAGAGTGCGAGGCACAAGGGCTGAGGATGAGTGGGAGAGAGCAGAATTACAGAGCTCGAGTGGAACTTTTCCAGAACCACAACTTACTTTTGGTTTAATTACAGGGTAAGTCAAATCAATTATCAAAAACGAAAACATGTTTACAAATATTAGGGCCAAAGGGTTTTGGGGTTTAGGCCTTGCACATGCCACGACATCAAATTTCATTAGAATTAGAAAGTGTAAGTATTAAGAATTTATTATCTGATTTAGTGTTTTTAAAACTAACTGAACAAACATAGGAACTTTGAGAAACTTTTAGAGAAACTTTACCTAAAATAATTCTTAATGTTGATTTAGAAAATCAAAATCACTAAAATCAAGCATTTGAGGAATAATTATCAAAATATCAAATCTTTGAGTTGAATGATGAATTTAAATAAGTATAAGCCAGTTTAGAAAGCTAGCCCTCGCCCAGCAATAAACTGAGCTCAGACCAGCTAATAAAAATATAAGGAGAAGACAGACAAATCAACACCTAAAGTTGATAATAAAATACTAATCACAACTAACGACTAATAATTGGTGGCCACCTTACCCTAATGAATTGCTGCTGATGCTGAATCTGCTGATCTTGATTCTATAAAAAGTTTAATGCAGTAAAAGAAGTATTAAAGTTACTTACTTTGATACTGCTAAAGTTGAATCTTGTTGAAATCGCTGAATCTGCTCTAGCCTCTAAACCACTGAATCTGCTTCCATCACCATCTCTGCCTGTACCTAAATGCCTATAAGAAAACCTAAAAATTAAAGAATCATTTTCACTCTTGGTTATCACATCATGGGGGGTTATCACATCATCGAGGATTAATAGACAACGAGGCCTACCTAAGCCTCCCTTACCTTTAAATCTAGGTCGTGCTGATGCTTCTGCTCCTCCTACTGCTCTTGCTGACATCAAATCTAAAAAAAGTTAAAATTAATAGATGATTTTAAAAAATAAATGGAACTATACTAACCTTGATTTTTGATTGATCTCAAATGAACATGCTGATATTTCAATTACTTGCTGCTTCTGCTCCCAATCCATCAACAGAGGTGGCCACCAAACATACACTAACATTAACAAACGAGAAAAAATTTTAATAATTACAATTGAATATTTAAGCTTGGCTTAAGTAGCCCAATTTTGGGAATTAGAACTTTCCAGAATTTCCCAAACTAATTTTTGGAAGTTCCCAAAATATTTGGGGTTTATGTTGATGTTTGTGATTAATCATCAGATCATTTTAGCTTGAGCTTTAGTTTGAAAAGTTTGTTAGTTGTTTTAGTTTCTCTTGCTTTTGGGGTTTTTAAAAAGTTAATTTACAAACTTTTCTCTAACTTTGGTAATTTAGAATTTGACTTTAAAACCCAGTAATCCTAAGCTCTGTAAGTGACTCTCACTCCAAGGGTGCTGGGGTACACACCCTGAAGGCCGAAGTGGCGTAAGACCTCTCAGGCTGTATCCTCGCCTAGTGCTTTGCAGGGCTGTTGCTGGTAGTAGAACTTACTTTACTTTACTAAAACTTAGAGCTGGTCTGAGCTCAACTTTCTACTAACTTTACTCTGCTACTTGAGAGTGTACTCTGGTATTGGTAAGTGATATTCACACTCTTAACTACTTCTCTAGGTCAACAGCAGTTGAGAATCGTCTCAGCAGGTCACCTGCTTGCAGTACTACTCCCTGCTTGTTTGTTTTGTTTGAGTCTTTTACTTCTTGTTTCTTCGTTGCCTAAGCTAAGTGGTGGCTGGGTTAATACCTGGCTCACAGTGTTTAGTCGTTTGTTAGTTTCTAGTTTTAAGTCTTTAGGGTTTGTGAGTGGTGGTTATGACCTGACTCTGACAACCATATTTATCTGTCGAGGGGTCCTCTGGCCAGGGCAGCCAATCTCTGGTGTTTATCGCACTGGGGAAGGGTTGCTTGAAAGCAATCGAGCCTCAGCGAGGCATGTTTGAATAGTTATAGTATGTCTTAATTTTAAGTAATAATCTTCACTTTAACCTTAAAATCCAAGCAAAAGCCCGACTTTTGGGCTGGTCTACTGCCCTCTAGGCCTACTCTATCATCACTACCATATCCTAATGTTATTTTCTAATCAACAGCACCAATACCTAATTATCCTAACAAAATTTCCGAAATTCAGGTGGATGGGTCATAAAGTTAGCCAAGCCAAAGTGCTGTTCCGGAAAAAGTTCCATAATCTAGGTCTTAAGGGCAAATAAGTCTAAATAAGACCCCATTTGCCTGGTATTTGAAGCCTATCACATCCCATATTGCTCAGTCTGCCCTATAGTCACTTGTTATTAGTAATGAGCAATGTTATCAATGCTTATGATCAATTAGCCATCATAGACATCACATGGGGTAGAGCTGGGCTGGACTCAAGGGGTGAGGAGGAGGCACTTTTTTGAAAATTTCAAGGCCAAAATGGCCGTTAGGACCTCCCTGACATTTCAAGATGAGATATAGCCGCTCCCACCACCAATCGGCTTCTTTCCTTCGATCTCGTCGATCTAGAGTGTATTAGCGATGTTTGGGTTGGGATGGTGGGATGGGGAGGAGATTGGAAAATAATTTTTGTAAAATCATATAAGTCATACTCTATAATCCGTTAGAGATAGTATAGGCACTTTCAAACTTGGAATTGAAAATAATTCGACCCCCCCCTTCTAAATCCGCGGTTCCTCAACTCTAAAACCAACTTTTTTTATGTTTCTGTAGTGAGGCTTGGATTTCTAGACGACTGTGAGTGGTTTGGGGTCGATCTGAGACTCAAGGGTAGACCTCATGGTGCATCCGGGGGAAATGAGGAGGTCCCTGAAAAGTGGCCTCAGATCAGAAATTGGGGCCACCGACCTACCGATCTGAGGGGGTTCAAAAATATGGTTGGCAAAGCCAACAAAACTCCCAAACCCCAAACCCCCTGATAGTTGATTGAGTGAGATTGAATGAATTTGAGATGATTAAATAGAGTGTTGAGTGATTAAAAGGAGTAATGTGAGAGGTTGGGGGTATAACGAGGTTCATGAGTAGATAAGAGGGGTATGTTTAATAATTTATAGTTAAAATCTAAAATCTGAATTCAATTTTTATAACTAAGTTCCAAATCACAAAATTTCCACTCAATTCGCTGACCACTCCAGCAATTCGATGAATATTGGGCAATGATGGTTAAAATCGTCAATGGCCAGCCGCAATGATGATGGGTTGCGGCATCTACCCAGCAATAGGCGTAAATTAATGGTTGGACTTACCTTAATCATGGCTCTGGTAAGTTAATATATATATATTGCTCTTAAACCCAAAACTCTTTATATACTTTACCAATTTCTATTTAGACGGAAAATTTCCACTACAGTAAAGACTGCTTCTCAGCAGTTATGAATCTCTGTCAACTATCTCCCTATAATATTAATTTAAATGTTAAGGTATCAGTTGAAGCAAGCCAGCAACCAGAGCAGCGGCCCACTTCAAAGTAAGAATTCCCCTTCTTATTTATTAACTTTAGATATGCAAAATCGTAGAGCCAGTTCGACCAACTTCCTTGCCAAGTTTGTGGCAAATGGATGTTTAAACGCACAATGAGCAGACACCATCAACGCATGCACAAGCCCTTAATCATAGAAGATTCTGACGCTGAAGAAGTCGTGATTGACACTGCTATTCCTAATTTTGCCCCATCTTCATTTATGAATACTTAAGCTGGCCTTCAACTATTGGGAGTCAAGGAAAATCAACTTGAGGAATCCAAACAACCCCAAGTGATGACTGGCTCTACTATCGACACTGCCTATGATTTCTTCAACTATCCTGAGCCCCAAGTCCAAGTTAATGAAATTCGATCTCATGCTAAAGGATCACTGGAACCTTTCACAATCTCTCCTCCCATTTACCTTGCTAGAGATTCCAGACAAATCAGTAAGACATTGATTTTAAATTCATATGTAGGTGAGCATAATGAAGGCAGTTGCTGTTTTGGAAGACACTGCCGACGGCTTGATTGAACGTAAGCTCAACATCGTATTGATGCTGCAACCAGAGCAGCTGCTTGAGCTAAGAAACATGGTCTATAACACAGCTTACCTCTCATTACTAAATAAGCGTTATGGCGAGGTCGCCACTGGTAAGAATTATTCTATCTCTCACCAAGGAATATAGAGAAAATGCCTGAGAAGTACTTAAAGATTTTCAACCCTTTGAAAGCCACAGTGTTCCAAAGCTATTTAAATGGCCAGCTCCGTAAGAGCTTCAGTAAGCTATTCCATTCCTTTATCGACGAATACAATTGCGATGTGAGCGAGTAGCTTTCATATTTCAAAGTTCTAAGTGATATCCAAGTTGACGTGTTTGAATTCTTGAAAGTTGACAAGTTCCCAGTCGTCGAGTTCAACACATCTATTGTTTGGAAGCCTGGCAAGTTCTAGCGCAATCGCAAGTCGAAAACTTTGTGCAATCCTTCGAGACACGCTATTAATTCAACACGAGCATTGACAACTCAGGGGGTGCGAATTGCCATGATACTTCAATCGCTGGTCAACTTCTTCGTTGACATTCCTTGCATACCCCAAACTTCGAGATTCATGTGCCTGAATATCTTACTCGATAAATGGTTGAAGGAGAACAAATCCATGAGGAGTGTGGGTTATAAATGCACCAAAACATCAAGACTTCTTGCTGTAGCAAGGGAGCTGGAGGATCAGATGTGGGTTTTGCTTGACCCCAAGGCCGTAGTACTCAAGAGTAATGATGCTGAGAAGCTAGAAAGGAAGGTGTATCCCGATATTGAAGATTAAGTTATAGCACAGCCCAAGTTGAAGCCCAGACTTTAAAAGCAATTGGACAAGGCAAAGAAGGCTCTCAACCTCCCCGATATGACTGCTGGCAATAAGTGCAAACCAACCACCACCTACTATGTCAAACTCTACTCTAAGGAACTTTGGGTATACGATTGCAGCTGCAGAATCCACAAGCTTCATTTTTGAGAACAAGTTGCCTGAGTCCTGAGTACTAGATATGCCAAATCTCCTAAACCCCCACTTGAAAAATAATCAAAACATAAAAAATTCATTTCCCCTAATCCATTCACTAATCACTGCTTCTTATTACTTAAGCATTCTATCATAATACACTTAATACTATACTGCTTACTTTAGTCAATAGCGATTGTTTACCTTCCTATATTTATCTTAGCTTCCTTATAATAATATTGCCATTAATTAATTAAACCCTTGTCTGGAAATGTTCCATTGGCATTTAAATCTGCAATAGCAATTCTCTCGAGTATATTCAAGCTGTCTAACTAAATGACACATGTATTAACAGTCGTCAGCTACTAAACTCAACTGGTTAGCTGCCCATTATAAAAATGTCTCATTTGCTATTCCATTTGACGCCGCTCCTTTAAAACCCCAGAGCGGCATTGTAATTGTAATTAATTTTTCAATTTAACTTGCACACATTGAAATCGCTAAAATGAAGTCTGCTGCCCCAAAATATCAGAGAAAGAAGATCAGCAAGTAGTTTCCCTTCCTCCCCCATTAATGCTCTGACACTACTACATTCACTGCCACTTCCTCTTATTACAAGCATCTTAAAATAGTTCACAGGGGGTTTTGGGAAGAATTTAAAATGAATCGTAAGACGTTCTCTTGTGACATATGCGGCCATAAGTCAATCTCTGAGGACAGCTTGAGAAAGCACAAGTGTTTGTAGTAATTGGTACTCTCAAAAACCAAAACCATTGCAAAAGCAAAGAGACATGTACCCCTTCAAGCTAAACCCCATGTTAAGAAGCACGATCAAGTCAAAGGTAATAAATTATTCTCTTAAATGATTGCCTAGAAGTCAGAGTGAGCCCTAATGTCAAACATGTTGAGGAAGAGAAGGAAGGGCACATCGCCTCCACCACGCCTGCCATGATAGTGAATGACCATATGTTGCTTGATATAGAAGAGTCATTCACTGATGGGTCATAAGAAGAACTATTCTATGAACAGCCAGGATCCATGAACTTTGAACCTATGCTACAGCAATAATATAGTATAGATGATCAAATCGAGTGTACCCATCATTTATCAGCCAACCAATGCTGCTGACCCCATTATGCAGGATCTCTCACTTTCACCCCCAAAATGTCCCCTTCTTATCGACGACAACTAAGAAGAAACCCATCTGATGTAAGAGCAGCCACTCAGGCATTTGGCTCCCGTAGAGGTAAGCCAGCAACTGTAAAGCTAGATTTCCAGTCTAAATGCACACCACCCAGTTTGTACAAAGCCAAAACCCCAGAATAAGTTGGACCCCGTCACTGGACTTTAATCAGCAGTCTAAGAGATGTTCAATCCCCATCCTATGAGTAACCCATTTAATCCACTCTCAATGCAAGCATCTATAGTGAGCAGTGCCAACAGCATCAATTTTTCTTAGCAGCCATTACCCCAATAACATCTTCAAACTTCGGGGCCCCTTTTTAATTAGCCACTGGATTTTCAAGACTAATAACCAAGGCTTTGGTCCGAATACAATTAGAGCTTGTCCTCGCTTAGTTTAACAAAATCTCTTTAGCATCTAGTGAAACCCAATTCTCTATCTGTTGTCAACGCTGGGTATGAGTAGTAGAAAGTCAACACACCAAATGAAAGAGTCTACTCATAGGAAGAACAGTAGATTGCAGGAGATAGAATCGAGGAGATCGAATCGTCAGTGAAAGGAACAGATTTGAAAGAAGCTCTCAACTTTATGTTATAAAATATCAAGAAGCACTCAGACTACTAATGGCGAGATATCAACGAAGCAACGCCCAAGGACTAATCAAAGCAACTTAAGCATCTGCATTTGACCAGAGCCCACTACAATCTTGACATGGGGACTCAATTGAGAGAAAGCAACGCCCAAATCGGCTATGGGGAAATCACTCAAGGGGGCGTTGACAAAATCATTTCTTCATTCTACAAGTTGGGGTTCTCTGAAGATTCGGTATTCTTGGATATAGGCTCAGGCTTTGGGCAAGTCAACTTTCAGGTAGCACTCCAATATAAACGCAAGAGTGTAGGCATAGAAATCGTCCCCAAAAGATTTCACTTCTGCCAAGAGAAGTTGAGGGGTTTCAAAATCAAGTATCGCAGTTGCAAGCATATTGTTAGTGCTCTTGATCTCCTTGAATTCCATTGTAATGATATCGAAGCAATGCAGTACCTCATGACCCCATCTCTAATAAAAATCACCCATGTTTACGTATTTGACAATGTCATGAGCAAGACCACCAAGCAAAGCATTGTTAAGCTTATCAATCAATCGCATTGGGTATAAGCACTGGCTTGGACACAAGCCCCCAACATAACTCTGGAAAAGTTGGGGCTCCAAAATTTTGAGCTAACTATTGTACACAAGTCAATTGGAATGTAAGGCGGTAAGTGCAACTTCAACTTCTATGTGTACGGTAAAGTCAAACCCCAACTGAGAAAAATTGACGCCATTCAAGAGGATGAAGAGGAGCCATACTTACACAGCTTGCATGGATCAGCAGGGTCAGTTGTCATCATCCAAAACCCCAATATAAAAAACCGATAGAACATTTCCAAGAATAAACCAAAGATTAAGAACGATTAGAACGAGATGAGTCAAATGTCGGAGATTTCGGATTTCTAAGACCTTGACAATGATCAGTACTAGTAATTCAATCGAACTGGGGATCAGTCAACGGCGAAAGGGGATTAGCAGCAAGGGTGGTAGCGCTGCATTGACCACTTCTAGAATCTAACAAGCGATTAGAACAAGTACAACCAAGGACTTGAGTACAGTCTGAAAATACTAAACCCCAAACATCAATATATCGATCAATCGGTAGTGTAATAATTCCAAAGCAAGCGCCAGATAACCATCGATAACATAGACAGAGCACTGATAAGCAAGTTAAGCTTGGACAAGCTTAATGAGGACAGGTGGGTTTATTACAAAGAGCCATCAATAATTACAACTTGTCATTGAAAAGGGAAGGGCTTATCAAATAATTGCTGGGTGAAATATAAAAGTTGCACAATCAAGAAATCGATAAGTAAAGAGAGCTGGAGGAAGACTTGGATGCTGCATGTAAGGAAATCGACGAATTGACAAAGTGGGAGCTGGAGAAGAAGTACTTGAAAGTAAAATCGCTAATCGGTTCTGGTTCTTATGGCCGAGTTTACAAATGCTAGTGTCTCCCTGGAAACGTTCTCTTCAAGGCTAACCATAATACTCTCCATGTTGCAGTGAAGGTGCCAGTTATTAGCCAAGCCAATCCTAACAATGAACTTAACTAACTTCAGATATTGAACAGGACGAAAGACCCCTCGTAAAGATTTGTGGTAAAGCTGCTCAACGAAGTGACCTTCTTGAATGATTACGTTGCTCTAGTGCTCGAGTACTATCCATTTGAACTCCGCAAATTGATGAAGGAAGTGCTGAACCCCAAGCAGGTGGCTTTTATAAGCTATGGTATAATTAAGGCAGTGGCATTCGCTCATAAAATGAATATTGCTCACCTCGACATCAAGCCGAAAACATTCTCATGGATGATCGATGGGTACCTAAGTTATGCGACTGGGGAGAGTTTGGGCGGAGGCGTAGGTGGTGGTGTGGTGCTCGAGGATGTGGGTGGGCGAGGCGGGAGCTGGTGAGTGGGTATGGGAAGGGGGAGCGCGGGGTGTGAGGAGTGAGGGATAAGATAGAGGAGTGTTGGGAGGCCAAGGGCGAGAAGAGGCGGAAGCTCATTGGCTCTTGGAATCACTCTATACCAGGTGGCATCGAAGGGTCGCTTGCCTGCATCAAAGGACCAATTGATTGACATGGCGAACCACTACTAAGAAATAAGTCTGGCTGATGATATTGAAAACCCCCAGACCGAGCTCCTCAAGATCATTAAGCAGTTGCTATGCTTTAACCCCAAAGATCGCATCCTTCCCCAAGATGCTTTGATGTCTTCTATGTTTTAGAAAATGCCATAGCAGTTTAAACAGAACTTGGACATATCACTCTTGTATTGACTCTGCGTTATTGTATCACTAACTATACTATAGTAAATAAGTTAATCGACTACTATCACACTCTGCTATATATATATATATATTACGTTGAAATTTTGTTTTTAAATTGAGTTATAATTTTTAATAATTTGATCAAGTTTTTAATTTACCAATTCATTACATATTACAACTTCCAAATTACATTCAGGGGTTTTGCATGAATGGGATTTGGAAGGAGTAATCACTGAACAAATTAAGTGGTTTTGGGGAATAAAGTAAAAAGACAATGGTGAATTAGTGAATTGGGGGGTAATTGGGGTGAATTAGGGAAAGCATATAGGGTACTGGAGAGAATTTGGTGAGGGAGAATTAGTTTTAAGGGAAGTTGCTTTGTTTGATTAAAATGGCCCTTTAAATTTGGGCGTTGTCAATCATGGTAGTCACTGTTGTTGCTGCTGATAACCTTGGGGTTGGGTTCTAGTGTTATTCAGCAACGAGCTGCTAAATGAGGCTTGTGTGCGATTGATGAACATCATTTCATTTGCCTGGGTAGGGTTATCGTTGGTATTCAGTTATCTGCGCTTTGCTTTGACCATTTCTCGAGGGGACAACTCATCTGCTCGCGACGTGAATGCTTACAGGGGGAACTTCGGGGTCTTTTCGCCTGCAGCGTCTATCTCTCAGGGCGCTTTCGCTTCTTGGTGCCATTGTTGAGGAGATTCACGGCCCTGCCGCGGTTGCTCACGTTGGAGGTGACTGCGTTCTCCAGTACATCGAACATCTGCGCAGTCAACTGGATGAACTGCTTCTTGCCCAGAGCCTTCTGCGACTTTCCTGTGTTCCAAGCTGGCCTTGATGTTCTTGGGAAGAAATCGGGCTTCACGGTGTTGATGATCTATATCAGGGGTTGGTGATAAGTTAAGGGATTAGTTAATCCTTGGGTGGTTTAGATTGACTAAGTTTGTTTAGTATTACTACCAATATATCCCAAAGCTATAAATATCCACTTACGTTGTAAAGGAACTGCCTGTTCACTGAATGCTTGCCCTTGATCTCAGGCAGGTACTGGGTGATCTCACTGTCCTTCAACACGTCCTCAAGCAGGTTCACCACGGACAGCTCGTTGAGCTTGGGCACATGGATGATTCGCACGTCCTGGTTGCGCAGCACCTATTACAAAGCCAGATTAATCTCAAACGATTTGAATCATGAACCAAGGCACGTACCTTCTTCCTTCCCACGAAGATGCCCTGGATGTACTCGAGCGTGCATTCCTGATAGGGTGGCAGGTAGAACTGGCCTAAACAACGATGATTTCAGCGAATCTTACCCTGAGTGAGCAGGATCGAGTAGATGTCCTGCTTGGACTTGCCCAGTCTGGCCAGGTCTTGCGAGGGCACGGAGTGCACCACCTGGTTGTTAATCGTCTCAGTGTTGATAATGGTCAGTCGGGTGGGGCGCTAGACCTCCCCAGCATCATCTTCATCGCCCTCATCCTTATCATACGAGAACTTGAACTCCTCCTCCTGGTATGGCGCGAAGCTGGACACGTCGCCACCTGATCTTTACACATTGGCTTTCTTCTTCGAAGGATCAGTTCTGGCCTAAGCTCGACTGGCGTGTTGAGTGTTCGAGACAAGATACTTATCGACCTGGGTGGCGTTCCTCATCTGCTGGATGGCGGCCTGGTGGAACTCTGCAGAATCCTCATTGCCAATCATGTTCGGGGAGTGGCCGCCATGGTCGTAGGTCTGCTCGCGACTCTCTTCCTCGACAGGCTTCATTTGAGCATCAGTGCCCTGCCCTGCAAAGTTGGCTCTTGCGCCAGAGATCTAAATGCATGATGTTGAATATCAGAATAGATATAGTGGCATGATAACCCCACATGATAGAGGAGTGCTGACCATGAAGGGAGGAAGGGGTGATATGTATATTAGAATACACCTAATTCAGGTTGAAGGAAATGGGTAGGAATTCATATGATCAATGGTTGATTAATTAGAATAGAGCTGAGCTTACCTTGCCTCGCACCACGCCGAGATCCTTGATAGGGAAGCCATTCATAACCCCGCTGCCGAAGCTGCTCTGAAAGAATGAGCCTGCGTTGGGTTGCTGCTGGCCACCACCCATCCCTGGCTGCGCCAGGGAGTGGGGGTGGGGAGCGTCCCTGATTTCTCCGTCTTCGATGTCGCCAGTCTTGTCAGCCACCTGCTGTTACTTGGAATCGCTGTTCATTCTTATTAATTAATAGAGGTGATTAAGAATTTAACTGAAACATCCAAATTCGATTAGTGTAATATGAAATTAAAATACGTTAATAAATTTTAATACTAAATTTACAAATTCTCGATTCCGCAAATATATATAACATCCTGAATCAGAGTGGAATCGATCGATCTCAGCGCATACTATTCATCATAGATCATTCAACATATCAGAGTGTGCGTCACATACCCAATCATTCATATATCACATTGGATTTATATGAATAGTACTTATTCATCATTCTGGGTTTTGTCGAATTTTTGAAATAGATTTTGAAAAATTTATTTCTCGAAAAAACCCAGAATGATAAATAAGTACTATTCAAATAAATCCAATATGATATATGAATGATTTTGTATGTGACGCACACTCTGATATGTTGAATGATCGATGATGAATAGTATGCGCTGAGAACGATCGATTCCTCTCTGATTCAGGATTGTAGATATATTTGCGGAATATAGAATTTGTAAATTTAGTATTAAAATTTATTAACGTATTTTAATTTCATACTACACTAATCGAATTTGGATGTTTCAGTTAAATTCTTAATCAACACTATTTATTAATAAGAATGAACAGCGATTCCAAGTAAAAGCAGGTAGCTGACTAGGCTGGCGACATCGAAGACTGATAAATCAGGACCCCCCCCACCCCACCTCCCCCTTTCCGCTTGCCGCCAGGATGTGCCGTGGCTGCAGCACTGCCGGAAAAGGCCATGACTCGAGACCGTGGACGCCTGAGCTCATTCTCAGTAGGCAGCTTCGGCAGCGGGGTTATGAATGGCTTCCCCATCAAGGATCTCGGCGTGGTGCGAGGCAAGGTAAGCTCAGCTCTATTCTAATTAATCAAGCATTGGTCATATGAATTCCCATTCTTTACTTCAACCTTGAATTGGGTGTATTCTACTATACATATCACCCCTTCCTCCCTTCATTGTCAGCACTCCTCTATCACGTGGGCTTATCATGCCACTATATCTATTCTGATATTCAACATCATGCATTTAGATCTCTGGCGCAAGAGCCAACTTTGCAGGGCAGGGCACTGATGCTCAAATGAAGCCCGTCGAGGAGGAGAGTCGAGAGCAGACCTACGACCATGGCGGCCACTCCCCGAACATGATTGGCAATGAGGATTCTGCAGAGTTCCACCAGGCCGCCATCCAGCAGATGAGGAACGCCACCCAGGTCGATAAGTATCTTGTGTCGAACACCCAACACGCCAGTCGAGCTTAGGCCAGAACTGATCCTTCGAAGAAGAAAGCCAATGTGTAAAGATCAGGTGGCGACGTATCCAGCTTCGCGCCATACCAGGAGGAGGAGTTCAAGTTCTCGTATGATAAGGAGGAGGGCGATGAAGATGATGCTGGGGAGCTCTAGCGCCCCACTCGACTGACCATTATTAACACTGAGACGATCAACAACCAGGTGGTGCACTCCGTGCCTTCGCAAGACCTGGCCAGACTGGGCAAGTCCAAGCAGGACATCTACTCGATCCTGCTCACTCAGGGTAAGATTCGCTGAAATCATCGTTGTTTAGGCCAGTTCTACTGCCACCCTATCAGGAGTGCACGCTCGAGTACATCCAGGGCATCTTCTTGGGAAGGAAGAAGGTACGTGGCTTGGTTCATGATTCAAATCGTTTGAGATTAATCTGGCTTTGTAATAGGTGCTGCGCAACCAGGACGTGCGAATCATCCATGTGCCCAAGCTCAACGAGCTGTCCGTGGTGAACCTGCTTGAGGACGTGTTGAAGGACAGTGAGATCACCCAGTACCTGCCTGAGATCAAGGGCAAGCATTCAGTGAACAGGCAGTTCCTTTACAACGTAAGTGGATATTGATAGCTTTGGGATATATTGGTAGTAATACTAAACAAACTTAGTCAATCTAAACCACCAAGGATTAACTAATCCCTTAACTTATCACCAACCCCTGATATAGATCATCAATACCGTGAAGCCCGACTTTTTCCCCCAGAAACAGGCCAGCTTGGAACACAGGAAGTCGCAGAAGGCTCTGGGCAAGAAGCAGTTCATCCAGTTGACTGCGCAGATGTTCGATGTACTGGAGAACGCAGTCACTTCCAACGTGAGCAACCGCGGCAGGGCCGTGAATCTCCTCAACAATGGCACCAAGAAGCGCAAGCGCCCCGAGAGATAGACGCTGCAGGCGAAGACCCGAAGTTCCCCCTGTAAGCATTCACGTCGCGAGCAGATGAGTTGTCCCCTAGAGAAATGGTCAAAGCAAAGCGCAGATAACTGAACACCAACGATAACCCTACCCAGGCAAATGAAATGATGTTCATCAATCGCACACAAGCCTCATTTAGCAGCTCGTTGCTGAATAACACTAGAACCCAACCCCAAGGTTATCAGCAGCAACAACAGTGACTACCATGATTGATAACGCCCAAATTTAAAGGGCTATTTTAATCAAACAAAGCAACTTCCCTTAAAACTAATTCTCCCTCACCCCAAATTCTCTCCAGTACCCTATATGCTTTCCCTAATTCACCCCAATTACCCCCCAATTCACTAATTCACCATTATCTTTTTACTTTATTCCCCAACACCACTTAATTTGTTCAGTGATTACTCCTTCCAAATCCCATTCATGCAAAACCCCTGAATGTAATTTGGAAGTTTTAATATGTAATGAATTGGTAAATTAAAAACTTGATCAAATTATTAAAAAATTATAACTCAATTTACAAACAAAATTTCAACGTAATATATATATATAGCAGAGTGTGATAGTAGTCGATTAACTTATTTACTATAGTATTGTTAGTGATACAATAACGCAGAGTCAATACAAGAGTGATATGTCCAAGTTCTGTTTAAACTGCTATGGCATTTTCTAAAACATAGAAGACATCAAAGCATCTTGGGGAAGGATGCGATCTTTGGGGTTAAAGCATAGCAACTGCTTAACGATCTTGAGGAGCTCGGTCTGGGGGTTTTCAATATCATCAGCCAGACTTATTTCTTAGTAGTGGTTCGCCATGTCAATCAATTGGTACTTTGATGCAGGCAAGCGACCCTTCGATGCCACCTGGTATAGAGTGATTCCAAGAGCCCATGAGTCCAGCTTTCTCGCATTGGCTGCAACTGTTATATCAACTGAGTATATCTCAGGTGCTTGATACCCATAAGTGCCCTCGCCATTGGTGTTCGCCATTCCCCAGTCGCATAGCAGATTACCTATCGATCATCCATGAGAATGTTTTCAGGCTTGATGTCGAGGTGAGCAATATTCATTTTATGAGCGAATGCCACTGCCTTAATTATACCATAGCTTATAAAAGCCACCTGCTTGGGGTTCAGCCCTTCCTTGATCAATTTGCGGAGTTCAAATGGATAGTACTCGAGCACTAGAGCAACGTAATCATTCAAGAAGGTCACTTCGTTGAGCAGCTTTACCACGAATCTTTACGAGGGGTCTTTCGTCCTGTTCAATATCTGAAGTTAGTTAAGTTCATTGTTAGGATTGGCTTGGCTAATAACTGGCACCTTCACTGCAACATGGAGAGTATTCTGGTTAGCCTTGAAGAGAACGTTTCCAGGGAGACACTAGCATTTGTAAACTCGGCCATAAGAACCAGAACCGATTAGCGATTTTACTTTCAAGTACTTCTTATCCAGCTCCCACTTTGTCAATTCGTCGATTTCCTTACATGCAGCATCCAAGTCTTCCTCCAGCTCTCTTTACTTATCGATTTCTTGATTGTGCAACTTTTATATTTCACCCAGCAATTATTTGATAAGCCCTTCCCTTTTCAATGACAAGTTGTAATTATTGATGGCTCTTTGTAATAAACCACTTGCTCCTCATTAAGCTTGTCCAAGCTTTACTTGCTTATCAGTGCTCTGTCTATGTTATCGATGGTTATCTGGCGCTTGCTTTGGAATTATTACACTACCGATTGATCGATATATTGATGTTTGGGGTTCAGTATTTTCAGACTGTACTCAAGTCCTTGGTTGTACTTGTTCTAATCGCTTGTTAGATTCTTGAAGTGGTCAATGCAGCGCTACCACCCCTGCTGCTAATCCCCTTTCGCCGTTGACTGATCCCCAGTTCGATTGAATTACTAGTACTGATCATTGTCAAGGTCTTAGAAATCCGAAATCTCTGACATTTGACTCATCTCGTTCTAATCGTTCTTAATCTTTGGTTTATTCTTGGAAATGTTCTATCGGTTTTTTATATTGGGGTTTTGGATGATGACAACTGACCCTGCTGATCCATGCAAGCTGTGTAAGTATGGCTACTCTTCATCCTCTTGAATGGCGTCAATTGTTCTCAGTTGGGGTTTGACTTTACCGTACACATAGAAGTTGAAGTTGCACTTACCGCCTTACATTCCAATTGACTTGTGTACAATAGTTAGCTCAAAATTTTGGAGCCCCAACTTTTCCAGAGTTATGTTGGGGCTTGTGTCCAAGCCAGTGCTTATACCCAATGCGATTGATTGATAAGCTTAACAATGCTTTGCTTGGTGGTCTTGCTCATGACATTGTCAAAGACGTAAACATGGGTGATTTTTATTAGAGATGGGGTCATGAGGTACTGCATTGCTTCGATATCATTACAATGGAATTCAAGGAGATCAAGAGCACTAACAATATGCTTGCAACTGCGATACTTGATTTTGAAACCCCTCAACTTCTCTTGGCAGAAGTGAAATCTTTTGGGGACGATTTCTATGCCTACACTCTTGCGTTTATATTGGAGTGCTACCTGAAAGTTGACTTGCCCAAAGCCTGAGCCTATATCCAAGAATACCGAATCTTCAGAGAACCCCAACTTGTAAAATGAAGAAATGATTTTGTCAACGCCCCCTTGAGTGATTTCCCCATAGCCGATTTGGGCGTTGCTTTCTCTCAATTGAGTCCCCATGTCAAGATTGTAGTGGGCTCTGGTCAAATGCAGATGCTTAAGTTGCTTTGATTAGTCCTTGGGCGTTGCTTCGTTGATATCTCCCCATTAGTAGTCTGAGTGCTTCTTGATATTTTATAACATAAAGTTGAGAGCTTCTTTCAAATCTGTTCCTTTCACTGACGATTCGATCTCCTAGATTCTATCTCCTGCAATCGACTGCTCTTCCTATGAGTAGACTCTTTCATTTGGTGTGTTGACTTTCTACTACTCATACCCAGCGTTGACAACAGATAGAGAATTGGATTTCACTAGATGCTAAAGAGATTTTGTGAAACTAAGCGAGGACAAGCTCTAATTGTATTCGGACCAAAGCCTTGGTTATTAGTCTTGAAAATCCAGTGGCTAATTAAAAAGGGGCCCCGAAGTTTAAAGATGTTATTGGGGTAATGGCTGCTAAGAAAAATTGATGCTGTTGGCACTGCTCACTATAGATACTTGCATTGAGAGTGGATTAAAGGGGTACTCATAGGATGGGGATTGAACATCTCTTAGACTGCTGATTAAAGTCCAGTGACGGGGTCCAACTTATTCTGGGGTTTTGGCTTTGTACAAACTGGGTGGTGTGCATTTAGACTGGAAATCTAGCTTTACAGTTGCTGGCTGACCTCTACGGGAGCCAAATGCCTGAGTGGCTGCTCTTACATCAGATGGGTTTCTTCTTAGTTGTCGTCGATAAGAAGGGGACATTTTGGGGGTGAAAGTGAGAGATCCTGCATAATGGGGTCAGCAGCATCGGTTGGCTGATAAATGATGGGTACACTCGATTTGATCAAATTTACTTATTATTGCTGTAGCATAGGTTCAAAGTTCATGGATCCTGGCTGTTCATAGAATAGTTCTTCTTATGAAACCATCAGTGAATGACTCTTCCATATCAAGCAACATATGGTCATTCACTATCTTGGCAGGCGTGGTGGAGGCGATGTGCCCTTCCTTCTCTTCTCAACACGTTTGACATTAGGGCTCACTCTGACTTCTAGGCAATCATTTAAGAGAATAATTTATTACCTTTGACTTGATCGTGCTTCTTAACATGGGGTTTAGCTTGAAGGGGTACATGTCTCTTGGCTTTGGCAATGGTTTTGGTTTTTGAGAGTACCAATTACTACAAACACTTGTGTTTTCTCAAGCTGTCCTCAGAGATTGACTTATGGCCGCATATGTCACAAGAGAACGTCTTACGATTCATTTTAAATTCTTCCCAAAACCCCTGTGAACTATTTTAAGATGCTTGTAATAAGAGGAAGTGGCAGTGAATGTAGTAGTGTCAGTGCATAATGGGGGAGGAAGGGACACTACTTGCTGATCTTCTTTCTCTGATATTTTGGGGCAGCAGACTTCATTTTAGCGATTTCAATGTGTGCAAGTTAAATTGAAAAATTAATTACAATTACAATGCCGCTCTGGGGTTTTAAAGGAGCGCCGTCAAATGGAATAGCAAATGAGACATTTTTATAATGGGGCAGCTAACCAGTTGAGTTTAGTAGCTGACGACTGTTAATACATGTGTCATTTAGTTAGACAGCTTGAATATACTCGAGAGAATTGCTATTGCAGATTTAAATGCCAATGGAACATTTCCAGACAAGGGTTTAATTAATTAATGGCAATATCAATATAAGGAAGCTAAGATAAATATAGGAAGGTAAACAATCGCTATTGACTAAAGTAATCAGTATAGTATGAAGTGTATTATGATAGAATGCTTAAGTAATAAGAAGCAGTGATTAGTGAATGGATTAGGGGAAATGAATTTTTATGTTTTGATATTTTTTCAAGTGGGGGTTAAGGAGATTTGGCATATCTAGTACTCAGGACTCAGGCAACTTGTTCTCAAAAATGAAGCTTGTGGATTCTGCAGCTGCAATCGTATACCCAGAGTTCCTTAGAGTAGAGTTTGACATAGTAGGTGGTGGTTGGTTTGCACTTATTGCCAGCAGTCCTATCGGGGAGGTTGAGAGCCTTCTTTGCCTTGTCCAATTGCTTTTAAAGTCTGGGCTTCAACTTGGGCTGTGCTATAACTTAATCTTCAATGTCGGGGTACACCTTCCTTTCTAGCTTCTCAGCATCATTACTCTTGAGTACTATGGCCTTGGGGTCAAGCAAAACCCACATCTGATCCTCCAGCTCCCTTGCGACAGTAAGAAGTCTTGATGCTTTGGTGCATTTATAACCCACACTCCTCATAGATTTGTTCTCCTTCAACCATTTATCGATTAAGATATTCAGGCACATGAATCTCGAAGTTTGGGGTCTGCAAGGAATGCCAACGAAGAAGTTGACCAGCGATTGAAGTATCATGGCAATTAGCACCCCTGAGTTGTCAATGCTCGCGCTGAATTAATACTGTGTCTAGAAGGGTTAGATAAAGTTTTCACCTTGCGATTGCGCTA
>ARYC01004994.1:0-29691 GCA_000711775.1 Oxytricha trifallax
ATTCTGATTTTATATTCGTGTTCAGCGAGGTCTAAATGACCAGAATTGATAATTTTTGGATATAAAATTGTACACCTTTATATCCTTTTTGAAATTGTTGAAGACTTAAATAAATTATCTTATACTTTTTCAAAAGAAATTAATATTTAAACATTTGAAAAATAATAGATGTTACTTTGTTAATAAGAATTCCTATGCTAGTTACTAAGAACGATGTTAATATTTAGTGGATATGCTTTTCTCCATATTATTTCATGGGAAGGAATATTAATACTGAGCTAGCAAAATTGAAACAAGGTTTGAGAATTGAAAACACGCTATCAAAATAGTCTGATGTTACAAATTCAATTTTGACAGCCCTAAAACAATTATGGTAACCATATAATAAATTTAAGTTATATTAAACATAAATTAACTCTCTAATTGACTTGATCTTTCGTAAGTGAAGTTTATTTTTCACATTTTATTTTATTAAGAAACGTGGATTTATAATTATTTAATGATACAATCCCTAAAACAAAGCTACAAATGGCTATAACTTTGCTTGTTTTGGAAGTTACGACAATTCTAATTTTATATTTGTGCTCAACGAGATTTAATTTAACAGATCCATTACTTTAGATAATTTTTAAGAAATGTAAATTGGATATATTCGTATCTCGTCAAGGAGTTCGTTATCTCATCACTTCAGTTTTAATTTAAAAAAAATATAATTAAAGTTAAAAATCTACAATTTGACTCCACTATAACTTTTGAAAAATGACTATATATCTGGTGTTCCCGTGTCACACTCTTGATCAGGAGCCCAAATTTAGTGGATTTGCTTAATTCCAGGTCATCTCATGAATTTCCTCGACCCTCTCCCGCTGCCTTGAAAACCCTGAAAATCGATGTTTAACACAATCACTCATCAGTTCTTATAATAAAGGTTTAAATGGCTGTATCTTTGCGCGCTTTGAAGATAAATCAAATCTGATTTTATATTCGTGTTCAGCGAGGTCTAAATAACTAGAAATGATAATTTTTGGATATAAAATTGTACACCTTTATATCCTTTTTGAAATTGTTGAAGACTTAAATAAATTATCTTATACTTTTTCAAAAGAAATTAATATTTAAACATTTGAAAAATAATAGATGTTACTTTGTTAATAAGAATTCCTATGCTAGTTACTAAGAACGATGTTAATATTTAGTGGATATGCTTTTCTCCATATTATTTCATGGGAAGGAATATTAATACTGAGCTAGCAAAATTGAAACAAGGTTTGAGAATTGAAAACACGCTATCAAAATAGTCTGATGTTACAAATTCAATTTTGACAGCCCTAAAACAATTATGGTAACCATATAATAAATTTAAGTTATATTAACATAAATTAACTCTCTAATTGACTTGATCTTTCGTAAGTGAAGTTTATTTTTCACATTTTATTTTATTAAGAAACGTGGATTTATAATTATTTAATGATACAATCCCTAAAACAAAGCTACAAATGGCTATAACTTTGCTTGTTTTGAAGTTACGACAATTCTAATTTTATATTTGTGCTCAACGAGATTTAATTTAACAGATCCATTACTTTAGATAATTTTTAAGAAATGTAAATTGGATATATTCGTATCTCGTCAAGGAGTTCGTTATCTCATCACTTCAGTTTTAATTTAAAAAAAATATAATTAAAGTTAAAAATCTACAATTTGACTCCACTATAACTTTTGAAAATGACTATATATCTGGTGTTCCCGTGTCACACTCTTGATCAGGAGCCCAAATTTAGTGTGTTTGCTTAATTACAGGTCACCTCATGAATTTCCGTGACCCTCTCACACTGCCTTGAAAACCCTAAAAATCGATGTTTAACACAATCACTCATCAGTTCTTATAATATAAATCTTCAAATGCCTGTATCTTTGCGCGCTTTGAAGATAAATCAATTCTGATTTTATATTCGTGTTCAGCAAGGTCTAAATGACCAGAATTGATAATTTCGGGAGTATCTTGGAAAAATAAATTGCAAGTTGAGTTTTTCCGGGGAAGAGTTCTGCTCAGGACAAATTTAGAAAAAAATTAAATATTGACAAAATGACCCCCTATAACTTTTGAAAATGACTATATATCTGGTGTTCCGGTGTCACACTCTTGATCAGGAGCCCAAATTTAGTGGATTTGCTTAATTCCAGATAACCTCATGAATTTCCGTGACCCTCTCCCACTGCCTTGAAAACCCTAAAAATCTATGATTAACATACTCACTCATCAATTCCTATATTAAAACTTCAAATGGCTATAACTTTGCACGTTTTGAGGATAAATCGATTCTGATTCGATATTCGTGATCAGCGAGGTCTAAAAAACTAGAATTAATATTTTCTGGCTATGGTATTTAACACTTTAATGTCCTTTTTGAAATTGTCGAAGACTCATTTAAATTATTTTAAACTTTTTTCAAAGAAATTAATATTTAAACATTTGAAAAATAATAGATGTTACTTTGTTAATAAGAATTCCTATGCTAGTTACTAAGAACGATGTTAATATTTAGTGGATATGCTTTTCTCCATATTATTTCATGGGAAGGAATATTAATACTGAGCTAGCAAAATTGAAACAAGGTTTGAGAATTGAAAACACGCTATCAAAATAGTCTGATGTTACAAATTCAATTTTGACAGCCCTAAAACAATTATGGTAACCATATAATAAATTTAAGTTATATTAAACATAAATTAACTCTCTAATTGACTTGATCTTTCGTAAGTGAAGTTTATTTTTCACATTTTATTTTATTAAGAAACGTGGATTTATAATTATTTAATGATACAATCCCTAAAACAAAGCTACAAATGGCTATAACTTTGCTTGTTTTGAAGTTACGACAATTCTAATTTTATATTTGTGCTCAACGAGATTTAATTTAACAGATCCATTACTTTAGATAATTTTTAAGAAATGTAAATTGGATATATTCGTATCTCGTCAAGGAGTTCGTTATCTCATCACTTCAGTTTTAATTTAAAAAAAATATAATTAAAGTTAAAAATCTACAATTTGACTCCACTATAACTTTTGAAATGATTATATATCTGGTGTTCCAGTGTCACACTCTTGATCAGGAGCCCAAATTTAGTGGATTTGCTTAATTCCAGGTAATCTCATGAATTTCCTTGACCCTCTCCCACTGCCTTGAAAACACTAAAAATAGATGTTTAACACACTCACTCATCAGTTCTTATAATAAAACTTAAGATGGTTGTATCTTTGCGCGCTTTGAAGATAAATCAAATCTGATTTTATATTCGTGTTCAGCGAGGTCTAAATAACTAGAAATGATAATTTTTGGATATAAAATTGTACACCTTTATATCCTTTTTGAAATTGTTGAAGACTTAAATAAATTATCTTATACTTTTTCAAAAGAAATTAATATTTAAACATTTGAAAAATAATAGATGTTACTTTGTTAATAAGAATTCCTATGCTAGTTACTAAGAACGATGTTAATATTTAGTGGATATGCTTTTCTCCATATTATTTCATGGGAAGGAATATTAATACTGAGCTAGCAAAATTGAAACAAGGTTTGAGAATTGAAAACACGCTATCAAAATAGTCTGATGTTACAAATTCAATTTTGACAGCCCTAAAACAATTATGGTAACCATATAATAAATTTAAGTTATATTAAACATAAATTAACTCTCTAATTGACTTGATCTTTCGTAAGTGAACTTTATTTTTCACATTTTATTTTATTAAGAAACGTGGATTTATAAATATTTAATGATACAATCCCTAAAACAAAGCTACAAATGGCTATAACTTTGCTTGTTTTGAAGTTACGACAATTCTAATTTTATATTTGTGCTCAACGAGATTTAATTTAACAGATCCATTTTTAGATAATTTTTAAGAAATGTAAATTGGATATATTCGTATCTCGTCAAGGAGTTCGTTATCTCATCACTTCAGTTTTAATTTAAAAAAAATATAATTAAAGTTAAAAATCTACAATTTGACTCCACTATAACTTTTGAAAATGACTATATATCTGGTGTTCCGGTGTTACACTCTTGATCAGGAGCCCATATTAAGTGGATTTGCTTTATTCCAGGTCACCTCATGAATTTCCTTGACCCTCTCCCGCAGCCTTGAAAACCCTAAAAATCGATGTTTAACATACTCTCTCATAAATTCTTATAATAAAGCTTAAAATGCCTGTATCTTTGCGCGTATTAAAGATAAATCAATTCTGATTTTATATTCGTGTTCAGCGAGGTCTAAATGACTAGAAATGATAATTTTTGGATATAAAATTGTACACCTTTATATCCTTTTTGAAATTGTTGAAGACTTAAATAAATTATCTTATACTTTTTCAAAAGAAATTAATATTTAAACATTTGAAAAATAATAGATGTTACTTTGTTAATAAGAATTCCTATGCTAGTTACTAAGAACGATGTTAATATTTAGTGGATATGCTTTTCTCCATATTATTTCATGGGAAGGAATATTAATACTGAGCTAGCAAAATTGAAACAAGGTTTGAGAATTGAAAACACGCTATCAAAATAGTCTGATGTTACAAATTCAATTTTGACAGCCCTAAAACAATTATGGTAACCATATAATAAATTTAAGTTATATTAAACATAAATTAACTCTCTAATTGACTTGATCTTTCGTAAGTGAAGTTTATTTTTCACATTTTATTTTATTAAGAAACGTGGATTTATAATTATTTAATGATACAATCCCTAAAACAAAGCTACAAATGGCTATAACTTTGCTTGTTTGAAAGTTACGACAATTCTAATTTTATATTTGTGCTCAACGAGATTTAATTTAACAGATCCATTACTTTAGATAATTTTTAAGAAATGTAAATTGGATATATTCGTATCTCGTCAAGGAGTTCGTTATCTCATCACTTCAGTTTTAATTTAAAAAAAATATAATTAAAGTTAAAAATCTACAATTTGACCCCCCTATAACTTTTGAAAATGACTATATATCTGGTGTTCCGGTGTCACACTCTTGATCAGGAGCCCAAATTTAGTGGATTTGCTTCATTCCTGGTCATCTCATGAATTTCCTTGACCCTCTCCCGCTGCCTTGAAACCCTAAAAATCGATGTTTAACATACTCACTCATCAGTTCTTATAATAAAACTTCAATTGCCTGTATCTTTGCGCGCTTTGAAGATAAATCAATTCTGATTTTATATTCGTGTTCAGCAAGGTCTAAATGACCAGAATTGATAATTTCGGGAGTATCTTGGAAAAATAAATTGCAAGTTGAGTTTTTCCGGGGAAGAGTTCTGCTCAGGACAAATTTAGAAAAAAATTAAATATTGACAAAATGACGCCCCTATAACTTTTGAAAATGACTTTATATCTGGTGTTGCGGTGTTCACACTCTTGATCAGGAGCCCAAATTTAGTGGATTTGCTTCATTCCTGGTCATCTCATGAATTTCCTTGACCCTCTCCCGCTGCCTTGAAACCCTAAAAATCGATGTTTAACATACTCACTCATCAGTTCTTATAATAAAACTTCAATTGCCTGTATCTCTGCGCGTTTTGAAGATAAATCAAATCTGATTTTATATTCGTGTTCAGCGAGGTCTAAATAACTAGAAATGATAATTTTTGGATATAAAATTGTACACCTTTATATCCTTTTTGAAATTGTTGAAGACTTAAATAAATTATCTTATACTTTTTCAAAAGAAATTAATATTTAAACATTTGAAAAATAATAGATGTTACTTTGTTAATAAGAATTCCTATGCTAGTTACTAAGAACGATGTTAATATTTAGTGGATATGCTTTTCTCCATATTATTTCATGGGAAGGAATATTAATACTGAGCTAGCAAAATTGAAACAAGGTTTGAGAATTGAAAACACGCTATCAAAATAGTCTGATGTTACAAATTCAATTTTGACAGCCCTAAAACAATTATGGTAACCATATAATAAATTTAAGTTATATTAAACATAAATTAACTCTCTAATTGACTTGATCTTTCGTAAGTGAAGTTTATTTTTCACATTTTATTTTATTAAGAAACGTGGATTTATAATTATTTAATGATACAATCCCTAAAACAAAGCTACAAATGGCTATAACTTTGCTTGTTTTGAAGTTACGACAATTCTAATTTTATATTTGTGCTCAACGAGATTTAATTTAACAGATCCATTACTTTAGATAATTTTTAAGAAATGTAAATTGGATATATTCGTATCTCGTCAAGGAGTTCGTTATCTCATCACTTCAGTTTTAATTTAAAAAAAATATAATTAAAGTTAAAAATCTACAATTTGACTCCACTATAACTTTTGAAAATGACTATATATCTGGTGTTCCAGTGTCACACTCTTGATCAGGACCCAAATTTAGTGGATTTGCTTAATTCCAGGTCATCTCATGAATTTCCTTGACCCTCACCCACTGCCTTGAAAACCCTAAAAATCGATGTTTAACACACTCACTCATCAGTTCTTATAATAAAACTTAAGATGGCTGTATCTTTGCGCGCTTTTGAAGATAAATCAAATCTGATTTTATATTCGTGTTCAGCGAGGTCTAAATAACTAGAAATGATAATTTTTGGATATAAAATTGTACACCTTTATATCCTTTTTGAAATTGTTGAAGACTTAAATAAATTATCTTATACTTTTTCAAAAGAAATTAATATTTAAACATTTGAAAAATAATAGATGTTACTTTGTTAATAAGAATTCCTATGCTAGTTACTAAGAACGATGTTAATATTTAGTGGATATGCTTTACTCCATATTATTTCATGGGAAGGAATATTTATAATGAGCTAGCTAAATTGAAAACAAGGTTTCAAAATTGAAAACACGCTTTCAAAAAAGTCTGATGTTACAAATTCTATTTTGACAGCCCTAAAACAATTATGGCAACCATATAATAAATTTAAGTTATATTAAACATAAATTAACTATCTAATTGACTTGATCTTTCGTAAGTGAACTTTATTTTTCACATTTTATTTTATTAAGACGTGGATTTATAAATATTTAATGATACAATCCCTAAAACAAAGCTACAAATGGCTATAACTTTGCTTGTTTTGAAGTTACGACAATTCTAATTTTATATTTGTGCTCAACGAGATTTAATTTAACAGATCCATTACTTTAGATAATTTTTAAGAAATGTAAATTGGATATATTCGTATCTCGTCAAGGAGTTCGTTATCTCATCACTTCAGTTTTAATTTAAAAAAAATATAATTAAAGTTAAAAATCTACAATTTGACTCCACTATAACTTTTGAAAATGACTATATATCTGGTGTTCCAGTGTCACACTCTTGATCAGGACCCAAATTTAGTGGATTTGCTTAATTCCAGGTCATCTCATGAATTTCCTTGACCCTCACCCACTGCCTTGAAAACCCTAAAAATCGATGTTTAACACACTCACTCATCAGTTCTTATAATAAAACTTAAGATGGCTGTATCTTTGCGCGCTTTGAAGATAAATCAATTCTGATTTTATATTCGTGTTCAGCAAGGTCTAAATGACCAGAATTGATAATTTCGGGAGTATCTTGGAAAAATAAATTGCAAGTTGAGTTTTTCCGGGGAAGAGTTCTGCTCAGGACAAATTTAGAAAAAAATTAAATATTGACAAAATGACGCCCCTATAACTTTTGAAAATGACTTTATATCTGGTGTTGCGGTGTTACATTCTTGATCGGAGCCCAAATTTAGTGGATTTGATTAATTCCAGGTCACCTTATGAATTTACTTGACCCTCTCTCGCTGCCTTGAAAACCCTAAAAATCGATGTTTAACACAATCACTCATCAGTTCTTATAATAAAGCTTAAAATGCCTGTATCTTTGCGCGCTTTGAAGATAAATCAAATCTGATTTTATATTCGTGTTCAGCGAGGTCTAAATAACTAGAAATGATAATTTTTGGATATAAAATTGTACACCTTTATATCCTTTTTGAAATTGTTGAAGACTTAAATAAATTATCTTATACTTTTTCAAAAGAAATTAATATTTAAACATTTGAAAAATAATAGATGTTACTTTGTTAATAAGAATTCCTATGCTAGTTACTAAGAACGATGTTAATATTTAGTGGATATGCTTTTCTCCATATTATTTCATGGGAAGGAATATTAATACTGAGCTAGCAAAATTGAAACAAGGTTTGAGAATTGAAAACACGCTATCAAAATAGTCTGATGTTACAAATTCAATTTTGACAGCCCTAAAACAATTATGGTAACCATATAATAAATTTAAGTTATATTAAACATAAATTAACTCTCTAATTGACTTGATCTTTCGTAAGTGAACTTTATTTTTCACATTTTATTTTATTAAGAAACGTGGATTTATAATTATTTAATGATACAATCCCTAAAACAAAGCTACAAATGGCTATAACTTTGCTTGTTTTGAAGTTACGACAATTCTAATTTTATATTTGTGCTCAACGAGATTTAATTTAACAGATCCATTACTTTAGATAATTTTTAAGAAATGTAAATTGGATATATTCGTATCTCGTCAAGGAGTTCGTTATCTCATCACTTCAGTTTTAATTTAAAAAAAATATAATTAAAGTTAAAAATCTACAATTTGACTCCACTATAACTTTTGAAAATGACTATATATCTGGTGTTCCGGTGTCACACTCTTGATCAGGAGCCCAAATTTAGTGGATTTGCTTAATTCCAGGTCATCTCATGAATTTCCTTGACCCTCTCCCGCTGCCTTGAAAACCCTAAAAATCGATGTTTAACATACTCACTCATCAGTTCTTATAATAAAACTTCAAATGCCTGTATCTTTGCGCGCTTTGAAGATAAATCAATTCTGATTTTATATTCGTGTTCAGCGAGGTCTAAATAACTAGAAATGATAATTTTTGGATATAAAATTGTACACCTTTATATCCTTTTTGAAATTGTTGAAGACTTAAATAAATTATCTTATACTTTTTCAAAAGAAATTAATATTTAAACATTTGAAAAATAATAGATGTTACTTTGTTAATAAGAATTCCTATGCTAGTTACTAAGAACGATGTTAATATTTAGTGGATATGCTTTTCTCCATATTATTTCATGGGAAGGAATATTAATACTGAGCTAGCAAAATTGAAACAAGGTTTGAGAATTGAAAACACGCTATCAAAATAGTCTGATGTTACAAATTCAATTTTGACAGCCCTAAAACAATTATGGTAACCATATAATAAATTTAAGTTATATTAAACATAAATTAACTCTCTAATTGACTTGATCTTTCGTAAGTGAAGTTTATTTTTCACATTTTATTTTATTAAGAAACGTGGATTTATAATTATTTAATGATACAATCCCTAAAACAAAGCTACAAATGGCTATAACTTTGCTTGTTTTGAAGTTACGACAATTCTAATTTTATATTTGTGCTCAACGAGATTTAATTTAACAGATCCATTACTTTAGATAATTTTTAAGAAATGTAAATTGGATATATTCGTATCTCGTCAAGGAGTTCGTTATCTCATCACTTCAGTTTTAATTTAAAAAAAATATAATTAAAGTTAAAAATCTACAATTTGACTCCACTATAACTTTTGAAAATGACTATATATCTGGTGTTCCAGTGTCACACTCTTGATCAGGAGCCCAAATTTAGTGGATTTGCTTAATTCCAGGTCATCTCATGAATTTCCTTGACCCTCTCCCGCTGCCTTGAAAACCCTGAAAATCGATGTTTAACACAATCACTCATCAGTTCTTATAATAAAGCTTAAAATGGCTGTATCTTTGCGCGCTTTGAAGATAAATCAAATCTGATTTTATATTCGTGTTCAGCGAGGTCTAAATAACTAGAAATGATAATTTTTGGATATAAAATTGTACACCTTTATATCCTTTTTGAAATTGTTGAAGACTTAAATAAATTATCTTATACTTTTTCAAAAGAAATTAATATTTAAACATTTGAAAAATAATAGATGTTACTTTGTTAATAAGAATTCCTATGCTAGTTACTAAGAACGATGTTAATATTTAGTGGATATGCTTTTCTCCATATTATTTCATGGGAAGGAATATTAATACTGAGCTAGCAAAATTGAAACAAGGTTTGAGAATTGAAAACACGCTATCAAAATAGTCTGATGTTACAAATTCAATTTTGACAGCCCTAAAACAATTATGGTAACCATATAATAAATTTAAGTTATATTAAACATAAATTAACTCTCTAATTGACTTGATCTTTCGTAAGTGAACTTTATTTTTCACATTTTATTTTATTAAGAAACGTGGATTTATAAATATTTAATGATACAATCCCTAAAACAAAGCTACAAATGGCTATAACTTTGCTTGTTTTGAAGTTACGACAATTCTAATTTTATATTTGTGCTCAACGAGATTTAATTTAACAGATCCATTACTTTAGATAATTTTTAAGAAATGTAAATTGGATATATTCGTATCTCGTCAAGGAGTTCGTTATCTCATCACTTCAGTTTTAATTTAAAAAAAATATAATTAAAGTTAAAAATCTACAATTTGACTCCACTATAACTTTTGAAAATACTATATATCTGGTGTTCCGGTGTCACACTCTTGATCAGGAGCCCAAATTTAGTGGATTTGCTTAATTCCAAGTCATCTCATGAATTTCCTTGACCCTCTCCCGCTGCCTTGAAACCCTAAAAATCGATGTTTAACACAATCACTCATCAGTTCTTATAATAAAACTTAAAATGCCTGTATCTTTGCGCGCTTTGAAGACAAATCAATTCTGATTTTATATTCGTGTTCAGCGAGGTCTAAATGACCAGAATTGATAATTTTGGGATATAAAATTGTACACTTTTTTATCCTTTTTGAAATTGTTGAAGACTTAAATAAATTATCTTATACTTTTTCAAAAGAAATTAATATTTAAACATTTGAAAAATAATAGATGTTACTTTGTTAATAAGAATTCCTATGCTAGTTACTAAGAACGATGCTAATATTTAGTGGATATGCTTTTCTCCATATTATTTCATGGGAAGGAATATTAATACGAGCTAGCAAAATTGAAACAAGGCTTCAGAATTGAAAACACGATATCAAAATAGTCTGATGGGACAAATTCAATTTTGACAGCCCCAAAACAATTATGGTAACCATAAAACAAATTTAAGTTAAATTAAACATAAATTAACTCTCTAATTGACATGATCTTACGTAAGTGAACTTTATTTTTCACATTTTATTAAGAAACGTGGATTTATAATTATTGAATGATACAATCCCTAAAACAAAACTACAAATGGCTATAACTTTGCACGTTTTGAAGTTACGACAATTCTAATTTTATATTTGTACTCAACGAGATTTAATTTAACAGATCCATTACTTTAGATAATTTTTAAGAAATGTAAAATGGATAAATTCGTATCTCGTCAAGGAGTTCGTTATCTCATCACTTCAGTTTTAATTAAAAAAAAATATAATTAAAGTTAAAAATCTACAAAATGACCCCACTATAACTTTTGAAAATGACTATAAATCTGGTGTTCCAGTGTCACACTCTTGATCAGGACCCAAATTTAGTGGATTTGCTTAATTCCAGGTCATCTCATGAATTTCCTTGACCCTCACCCACTGCCTTGAAACCCTAAAAATCGATGTTTAACACACTCACTCATCAGTTCTTATAATAAAACTTAAATGGCTGTATCTTTGCGCGCTTTGAAGATAAATCAAATCTGATTTTATATTCGTGTTCAGCGAGGTCTAAATAACCAGAAATGATAATTTTGGGATATAAAATTGTACACCTTTATATCCTTTTTGAAATTGTTGAAGACTTAAATAAATTATCTTATACTTTTTCAAAAGAAATTAATATTTAAACATTTGAAAAATAATAGATGTTACTTTGTTAATAAGAATTCCTATGCTAGTTACTAAGAACGATGCTAATATTTAGTGGATATGCTTTACTCCATATTATTTCATGGGAAGGAATATTAATAATGAGCTAGCAAAATTGAAACAAGGTTTCAAAATTGAAAACACGCTATCAAAAAAGTCTGATGTTACAAATTCAATTTTGACAGCCCTAAAACAATTATGGCAACCATATAATAAATTTAAGTTATATTAAACATAAATTAACTATCTAATTGACTTGATCTTTCGTAAGTGAACTTTATTTTTCACATTTTATTTTATTAAGAAACGTGGATTTATAAATATTTAATGATACAATCCCTAAAACAAAGCTACAAATGGCTATAACTTTGCTTGTTTTGAAGTTACGACAATTCTAATTTTATATTTGTGCTCAACGAGATTTAATTTAACAGATCCATTACTTTAGATAATTTTTAAGAAATGTAAATTGGATATATTCGTATCTCGTCAAGGAGTTCGTTATCTCATCACTTCAGTTTTAATTTAAAAAAAATATAATTAAAGTTAAAAATCTACAATTTGACTCCACTATAACTTTTGAAAATGACTATATATCTGGTGTTCCAGTGTCACACTCTTGATCAGGAGCCCAAATTTAGTGGATTTGCTTAATTCCAGGTAATCTCATGAATTTCCTTGACCCTCTCCAACTGCCTTGAAACACTAAAAATAGATGTTTAACACACTCACTCATCAGTTCTTATAATAAAACTCAAATGCCTGTATCTCTGCGCGCTTTGAAGATAAATCAATTCTGATTTTATATTCGTGTTCAGCAAGGTCTAAATGACCAGAATTGATAATTTCGGGAGTTCTTGGAAAAATAAATTGCAAGTTGAGTTTTGCCCGGAAAAAGTTCGGCTCAGGACAAATTTAAAAAAAAGAAAAATGGACAAAATGACCCCCCTATAACTTTTGAAAATGACTATATATATGCTGTTCCGGTATCACACTCTTGATCAGGAGCCCAAATTTAGTGGATTTGCTTAATTCCAAGTCATCTCATGAATTTCCGTGACCCTCTCCCGCTGCCTTGAAACCCTAAAAATCGATGTTTAACACACTCACTCATCAGTTCTTATAATAAAACTTAAATGGCTGTATCTTTGCGCGCTTTGAAGATAAATCAAATCTGATTTTATATTCGTGTTCAGCGAGGTCTAAATAACTAGAAATGATAATTTTTGGATATAAAATTGTACACCTTTATATCCTTTTTGAAATTGTTGAAGACTTAAATAAATTATCTTATACTTTTTCAAAAGAAATTAATATTTAAACATTTGAAAAATAATAGATGTTACTTTGTTAATAAGAATTCCTATGCTAGTTACTAAGAACGATGTTAATATTTAGTGGATATGCTTTTCTCCATATTATTTCATGGGAAGGAATATTAATACTGAGCTAGCAAAATTGAAAACAAGGCTTCAGAATTGAAAACACGATATCAAACTAGTCTGATGGGACAAATTCAATTTTGACAGCCTCAAAACAATTATGGTGACCATAAAACAAATTTAAGTTAAATTAAACATAAATTAACTCTCTAATTTTTATGATGTTTCTTACTTAAGTGAACTTTATTTTTCACATTTTATTAAGAAACGTGTATTTATATTTATTGAATGATACAATCCCTAGAACAAAACTTCAAATGGCTATAACTTTGCACGTTTTGAAGTTACGACAATTCTAATTTTATATTTGTACTCAACGAGATTTAATTTAACGGATCCATTACTTTTGGTAATTTTTAAGAAATTTAAAATGGATTAATTGGTATCTCGTCAAGGAGTTCGTTATCTCATCACTTCAGTTTTAATTAAAAAAAATATATAATTGAAGTTATAAATCTACAAAATGACCCCCCCTATAACTTTTGAAAATGACTATAAATCTGGTGTTCCGGTGTCACACTCTTGTTCAGGAGCCCAAATTTAGTGTATTTTCTTAATTCCAGGTCATCTCATGAATTTCCTTGACCCTCTCCCGCTGCCTTGAAAACCCTGAAAATCGATGTTTAACACAATCACTCATCAGTTCTTATAATAAAGCTTAAAATGCTTGTATTTTTGCGCGCTTTGAAGATAAATCAATTCTGATTTTATATTCGTGTTCAGCGAGGTCTAAATGACCAGAATTGATAATTTTGGGATATAAAATTGTACACTTTTTTATCCTTTTTGAAATTGTTGAAGACTTAAATAAATTATCTTATACTTTTTCAAAAGAAATTAATATTTAAACATTTGAAAAATAATAGATGTTACTTTGTTAATAAGAATTCCTATGCTAGTTACTAAGAACGATGCTAATATTTAGTGGATATGCTTTTCTCCATATTATTTCATGGGAAGGAATATTAATACTGAGCTAGCAAAATTGAAAACAAGGTTTGAGAATTGAAAACACGCTATCAAAATAGTCTGATGTTACAAATTCAATTTTGACAGCCCTAAAACAATTATGGTAACCATATAATAAATTTAAGTTATATTAAACATAAATTAACTCTCTAATTGACTTGATCTTTCGTAAGTGAACTTTATTTTTCACATTTTATTTTATTAAGAAACGTGGATTTATAATTATTTAATGATACAATCCCTAAAACAAAGCTACAAATGGCTATAACTTTGCTTGTTTTGAAGTTACGACAATTCTAATTTTATATTTGTGCTCAACGAGATTTAATTTAACAGATCCATTACTTTAGATAATTTTTAAGAAATGTAAATTGGATATATTCGTATCTCGTCAAGGAGTTCGTTATCTCATCACTTCAGTTTTAATTTAAAAAAAATATAATTAAAGTTAAAAATCTACAATTTGACTCCACTATAACTTTTGAAAATGACTATAAATTTGGTGTTCCAGTGTCACACTCTTGATCAGGAGCCCAAATTTAGTGGATTTTCTTAATTCCAGGTCATCTCATGAATTTCCGTGACCCTCTCCCGCTGCCTTGAAACCCTAAAAATCGATGTTTAACACAATCACTCATCAATTCCTATAATAAAACTTAATTGCCTGTATCTCTGCGCGCTTTGAAGATAAATCAAATCTGATTTTATATTCGTGTTCAGCGAGGTCTAAATAACTAGAAATGATAATTTTTGGATATAAAATTGTACACCTTTATATCCTTTTTGAAATTGTTGAAGACTTAAATAAATTATCTTATACTTTTTCAAAAGAAATTAATATTTAAACATTTGAAAAATAATAGATGTTACTTTGTTAATAAGAATTCCTATGCTAGTTACTAAGAACGATGTTAATATTTAGTGGATATGCTTTTCTCCATATTATTTCATGGGAAGGAATATTAATACTGAGCTAGCAAAATTGAAACAAGGTTTGAGAATTGAAAACACGCTATCAAAATAGTCTGATGTTACAAATTCAATTTTGACAGCCCTAAAACAATTATGGTAACCATATAATAAATTTAAGTTATATTAACATAAATTAACTCTCTAATTGACTTGATCTTTCGTAAGTGAACTTTATTTTTCACATTTTATTTTATTAAGAAACGTGGATTTATAAATATTTAATGATACAATCCCTAAAACAAAGCTACAAATGGCTATAACTTTGCTTGTTTTGAAGTTACGACAATTCTAATTTTATATTTGTGCTCAACGAGATTTAATTTAACAGATCCATTACTTTAGATAATTTTTAAGAAATGTAAATTGGATATATTCGTATCTCGTCAAGGAGTTCGTTATCTCATCACTTCAGTTTTAATTTAAAAAAAATATAATTAAAGTTAAAAATCTACAATTTGACTCCACTATAACTTTTGAAAAGACTATATATCTGGTGTTCCAGTGTCACACTCTTGATCAGGACCCAAATTTAGTAGATTTACTTAATTCCAGGTCATCTCATGAATTTCCTTGACCCTCACCCACTGCCTTGAAAACCCTAAAAATCGATGTTTAACACACTCACACATCAGTTCTTATAATAAATCTTCAAATGCCTGTATCTTTGCGCGCTTTGAAGATAAATCAATTCTGATTTTATATTCGTGTTCAGCAAGGTCTAAATGACCAGAATTGATAATTTCGGGAGTATCTTGGAAAAATAAATTGCAAGTTGAGTTTTTCCGGGGAAGAGTTCTGCTCAGGACAAATTTAGAAAAAAATTAAATATTGACAAAATGACGCCCCTATAACTTTTGAAAATGACTTTATATCTGGTGTTGCGGTGTTACATTCTTGATCAGGACCCAAATTTAGTGGATTTGATTAATTCCAGGTCACCTCATGAATTTACTTGACCCTCACCCACTGCCTTGAAAACCCTAAAAATCGATGTTTAACACAATCACTCATCAGTTCTTATAATAAAACTTAAAATGCCTGTATCTTTGCGCGCTTTGAAGATAAATCAAATCTGATTTTATATTCGTGTTCAGCGAGGTCTAAATAACTAGAAATGATAATTTTTGGATATAAAATTGTACACCTTTATATCCTTTTTGAAATTGTTGAAGACTTAAATAAATTATCTTATACTTTTTCAAAAGAAATTAATATTTAAACATTTGAAAAATAATAGATGTTACTTTGTTAATAAGAATTCCTATGCTAGTTACTAAGAACGATGTTAATATTTAGTGGATATGCTTTTCTCCATATTATTTCATGGGAAGGAATATTAATACTGAGCTAGCAAAATTGAAACAAGGTTTGAGAATTGAAAACACGCTATCAAAATAGTCTGATGTTACAAATTCAATTTTGACAGCCCTAAAACAATTATGGTAACCATATAATAAATTTAAGTTATATAACATAAATTAACTCTCTAATTGACTTGATCTTTCGTAAGTGAACTTTATTTTTCACATTTTATTTTATTAAGAAACGTGGATTTATAAATATTTAATGATACAATCCCTAAAACAAAGCTACAAATGGCTATAACTTTGCTTGTTTTGAAGTTACGACAATTCTAATTTTATATTTGTGCTCAACGAGATTTAATTTAACAGATCCATTACTTTAGATAATTTTTAAGAAATGTAAATTGGATATATTCGTATCTCGTCAAGGAGTTCGTTATCTCATCACTTCAGTTTTAATTTAAAAAAAATATAATTAAAGTTAAAAATCTACAATTTGACTCCACTATAACTTTTGAAAATGACTATATATCTGGTGTTCCGGTGTCACACTCTTGATCAGGAGCCCAAATTTAGTGGATTTGATTAATTCCAGGTCACCTTATGAATTTACTTGACCCTCTCTCGCTGCCTTGAAAACCCTAAAAATCGATGTTTAACACAATCACTCATCAGTTCTTATAATAAAGCTTAAAATGCCTGTATCTTTGCGCGCTTTGAAGATAAATCAAATCTGATTTTATATTCGTGTTCAGCGAGGTCTAAATAACTAGAAATGATAATTTTTGGATATAAAATTGTACACCTTTATATCCTTTTTGAAATTGTTGAAGACTTAAATAAATTATCTTATACTTTTTCAAAAGAAATTAATATTTAAACATTTGAAAAATAATAGATGTTACTTTGTTAATAAGAATTCCTATGCTAGTTACTAAGAACGATGTTAATATTTAGTGGATATGCTTTTCTCCATATTATTTCATGGGAAGGAATATTAATACTGAGCTAGCAAAATTGAAACAAGGTTTGAGAATTGAAAACACGCTATCAAAATAGTCTGATGTTACAAATTCAATTTTGACAGCCCTAAAACAATTATGGTAACCATATAATAAATTTAAGTTATATTAAACATAAATTAACTCTCTAATTGACTTGATCTTTCGTAAGTGAACTTTATTTTTCACATTTTATTTTATTAAGAAACGTGGATTTATAAATATTTAATGATACAATCCCTAAAACAAAGCTACAAATGGCTATAACTTTGCTTGTTTTGAAGTTACGACAATTCTAATTTTATATTTGTGCTCAACGAGATTTAATTTAACAGATCCATTACTCTTTAGATAATTTTTAAGAAATGTAAATTGGATATATTCGTATCTCGTCAAGGAGTTCGTTATCTCATCACTTCAGTTTTAATTTAAAAAAAATATAATTAAAGTTAAAAATCTACAATTTGACTCCACTATAACTTTTGAAAATGACTATATATCTGGTGTTCCAGTGTCACACTCTTGATCAGGACCCAAATTTAGTAGATTTGCTTAATTCCAGGTCAACTCAGGAATTTCCTTGACCCTCACCCACTGCCTTGAAAACCCTAAAAATCGATGTTTAACACACTCACTCATCAGTTCTTATAATAAAACTTAAAATGGCTGTATCTTTGCGCGCTTTGAGATAAATCAAATCTGATTTTATATTCGTGTTCAGCGAGGTCTAAATAACTAGAAATGATAATTTTTGGATATAAAATTGTACACCTTTATATCCTTTTTGAAATTGTTGAAGACTTAAATAAATTATCTTATACTTTTTCAAAAGAAATTAATATTTAAACATTTGAAAAATAATAGATGTTACTTTGTTAATAAGAATTCCTATGCTAGTTACTAAGAACGATGTTAATATTTAGTGGATATGCTTTTCTCCATATTATTTCATGGGAAGGAATATTAATACTGAGCTAGCAAAATTGAAACAAGGTTTGAGAATTGAAAACACGCTATCAAAATAGTCTGATGTTACAAATTCAATTTTGACAGCCCTAAAACAATTATGGTAACCATATAATAAATTTAAGTTATATTAAACATAAATTAACTCTCTAATTGACTTGATCTTTCGTAAGTGAAGTTTATTTTTCACATTTTATTTTATTAAGAAACGTGGATTTATAATTATTTAATGATACAATCCCTAAAACAAAGCTACAAATGGCTATAACTTTGCTTGTTTTGAAGTTACGACAATTCTAATTTTATATTTGTGCTCAACGAGATTTAATTTAACAGATCCATTACTTTAGATAATTTTTAAGAAATGTAAATTGGATATATTCGTATCTCGTCAAGGAGTTCGTTATCTCATCACTTCAGTTTTAATTTAAAAAAAATATAATTAAAGTTAAAAATCTACAATTTGACCCACCTATAACTTTTGAAAATGACTATATATCTGGTGTTCCGGTGTCACACTCTTGATCAGGAGCCCAAATTTAGTGGATTTGCTTAATTCCAAGTCACCTCAAGAATTTCCTTGACCCTCTCCCGCTGCCTTGAAACCCTAAAAATCGATATTTAACACACTCACTCATCAGTTCTTATAATAAAACTTAAAATGCCTGTATCTTTGCGCGCTTTGAAGATAAATCAAATCTGATTTTATATTCGTGTTCAGCGAGGTCTAAATAACTAGAAATGATAATTTTTGGATATAAAATTGTACACCTTTATATCCTTTTTGAAATTGTTGAAGACTTAAATAAATTATCTTATACTTTTTCAAAAGAAATTAATATTTAAACATTTGAAAAATAATAGATGTTACTTTGTTAATAAGAATTCCTATGCTAGTTACTAAGAACGATGTTAATATTTAGTGGATATGCTTTTCTCCATATTATTTCATGGGAAGGAATATTAATACTGAGCTAGCAAAATTGAAACAAGGTTTGAGAATTGAAAACACGCTATCAAAATAGTCTGATGTTACAAATTCAATTTTGACAGCCCTAAAACAATTATGGTAACCATATAATAAATTTAAGTTATAGTAACAAAATTAACTCTCTAATTGACTTGATCTTTCGTAAGTGAACTTTATTTTTCACATTTTATTTTATTAAGAAACGTGGATTTATAAATATTTAATGATACAATCCCTAAAACAAAGCTACAAATGGCTATAACTTTGCTTGTTTTGAAGTTACGACAATTCTAATTTTATATTTGTGCTCAACGAGATTTAATTTAACAGATCCATTACTTTAGATAATTTTTAAGAAATGTAAATTGGATATATTCGTATCTCGTCAAGGAGTTCGTTATCTCATCACTTCAGTTTTAATTTAAAAAAAATATAATTAAAGTTAAAAATCTACAATATGACCCCACTATAACTTTTGAAAATGACTATATATCTGGTGTTCCAGTGTCACACTCTTGATCAGGACCCAAATTTAGTGGATTTGCTTAATTCCAGGTCATCTCATGAATTTCCTTGACCCTCACCCACTGCCTTGAAAACCCTAAAAATCGATGTTTAACACACTCACTCATCAGTTCTTATAATAAAACTTAAGATGGCTGTATCTTTGCGCGCTTTGAAGATAAATCAATTCTGATTTTATATTCGTGTTCAGCGAGGTCTAAATAACTAGAAATGATAATTTTTGGATATAAAATTGTACACCTTTATATCCTTTTTGAAATTGTTGAAGACTTAAATAAATTATCTTATACTTTTTCAAAAGAAATTAATATTTAAACATTTGAAAAATAATAGATGTTACTTTGTTAATAAGAATTCCTATGCTAGTTACTAAGAACGATGTTAATATTTAGTGGATATGCTTTTCTCCATATTATTTCATGGGAAGGAATATTAATACTGAGCTAGCAAAATTGAAAACAATGTTTGAGAATTGAAAACACGCTATCAAAATAGTCTGATGTTACAAATTCAATTTTGACAGCCCTAAAACAATTATGGTAACCATATAATAAATTTAAGTTATATTAAACATAAATTAACTCTCTAATTGACTTGATCTTTCGTAAGTGAAGTTTATTTTTCACATTTTATTTTATTAAGAAACGTGGATTTATAATTATTTAATGATACAATCCCTAAAACAAAGCTACAAATGGCTATAACTTTGCTTGTTTTGAAGTTACGACAATTCTAATTTTATATTTGTGCTCAACGAGATTTAATTTAACAGATCCATTACTTTAGATAATTTTTAAGAAATGTAAATTGGATATATTCGTATCTCGTCAAGGAGTTCGTTATCTCATCACTTCAGTTTTAATTTAAAAAAAATATAATTAAAGTTAAAAATCTACAATTTGACTCCACTATAACTTTTGAAAATGACTATATATCTGGTGTTCCCGTGTCACACTCTTGATCAGGAGCCCAAATTTAGTGGATTTGCTTAATTCCAGGTCATCTCATGAATTTCCTTGACCCTCTCCCGCTGCCTTGAAAACCCTGAAAATCGATGTTTAACACACTCACTCATCAGTTCTTATAATAAATCTTCAAATGCCTGTATCTTTGCGCGCTTTGAAGATAAATCAATTCTGATTTTATATTCGTGTTCAGCAAGGTCTAAATGACCAGAATTGATAATTTCGGGAGTATCTTGGAAAAATAAATTGCAAGTTGAGTTTTTCCGGGGAAGAGTTCTGCTCAGGACAAATTTAGAAAAAAATTAAATATTGACAAAATGACGCCCCTATAACTTTTGAAAATGACTTTATATCTGGTGTTGCGGTGTTACATTCTTGATCAGGAGCCCAAATTTAGTGGATTTGCTTAATTCCAGGTCATCTCATGAATTTCCTTGACCCTCTCCCGCTGCCTTGAAAACCCTAAAAATCGATGTTTAACACACTCACTCATCAGTTCTTATAATAAAACTTAAAATGGCTGTATCTTTGCGCGTTTTGAAGATAAATCAAATCTGATTTTATATTCGTGTTCAGCGAGGTCTAAATAACTAGAAATGATAATTTTTGGATATAAAATTGTACACCTTTATATCCTTTTTGAAATTGTTGAAGACTTAAATAAATTATCTTATACTTTTTCAAAAGAAATTAATATTTAAACATTTGAAAAATAATAGATGTTACTTTGTTAATAAGAATTCCTATGCTAGTTACTAAGAACGATGTTAATATTTAGTGGATATGCTTTTCTCCATATTATTTCATGGGAAGGAATATTAATACTGAGCTAGCAAAATTGAAACAAGGTTTGAGAATTGAAAACACGCTATCAAAATAGTCTGATGTTACAAATTCAATTTTGACAGCCCTAAAACAATTATGGTAACCATATAATAAATTTAAGTTATATTAAACATAAATTAACTCTCTAATTGACTTGATCTTTCGTAAGTGAACTTTATTTTTCACATTTTATTTTATTAAGAAACGTGGATTTATAAATATTTAATGATACAATCCCTAAAACAAAGCTACAAATGGCTATAACTTTGCTTGTTTTGAAGTTACGACAATTCTAATTTTATATTTGTGCTCAACGAGATTTAATTTAACAGATCCATTACTTTAGATAATTTTTAAGAAATGTAAATTGGATATATTCGTATCTCGTCAAGGAGTTCGTTATCTCATCACTTCAGTTTTAATTTAAAAAAAATATAATTAAAGTTAAAAATCTACAATTTGACTCCACTATAACTTTTGAAAATGACTATATATCTGGTGTTCCGGTGTCACACTCTTGATCAGGAGCCCAAATTTAGTGGATTTGCTTAATTCCAGGTCATCTCATGAATTTCCTTGACCCTCTCCCGCTGCCTTGAAAACCCTAAAAATCGATGTTTAACACAATCACTCATCAGTTCTTATAATAAAGCTTAAAATGGCTGTATCTTTGCGCGCTTTGAAGATAAATCAAATCTGATTTTATATTCGTGTTCAGCGAGGTCTAAATAACTAGAAATGATAATTTTTGGATATAAAATTGTACACCTTTATATCCTTTTTGAAATTGTTGAAGACTTAAATAAATTATCTTATACTTTTTCAAAAGAAATTAATATTTAAACATTTGAAAAATAATAGATGTTACTTTGTTAATAAGAATTCCTATGCTAGTTACTAAGAACGATGCTAATATTTAGTGGATATGCTTTACTCCATATTATTTCATGGGAAGGAATATTAATAATGAGCTAGCAAAATTGAAAACAAGGCTTCAGAATTGAAAACACGATATCAAACTAGTCTGATGGGACAAATTCAATTTTGACAGCCTCAAAACAATTATGGTGACCATAAAACAAATTTAAGTTAAATTAAACATAAATTAACTCTCTAATTTTTATGATGTTTCTTACTTAAGTGAACTTTATTTTTCACATTTTATTAAGAAACGTGTATTTATATTTATTGAATGATACAATCCCTAGAACAAAACTTCAAATGGCTATAACTTTGCACGTTTTGAAGTTACGACAATTCTAATTTTATATTTGTACTCAACGAGATTTAATTTAACGGATCCATTACTTTTGGTAATTTTTAAGAAATTTAAAATGGATTAATTGGTATCTCGTCAAGGAGTTCGTTATCTCATCACTTCAGTTTTAATTAAAAAAAATATATAATTGAAGTTATAAATCTACAAAATGACCCCCCCTATAACTTTTGAAAATGACTATAAATCTGGTGTTCCGGTGTCACACTCTTGTTCAGGAGCCCAAATTTAGTGTATTTTCTTAATTCCAGGTAATCTCATGAATTTCCTTGACCCTCTCCCACTGCCTTGAAAACACTAAAAATAGATGTTTAACACAATCACTCATCAGTTCTTATAATAAAACTTAAAATGGCTGTATCTTTGCGCGCTTTGAAGACAAATCAAATCTGATTTTATATTCGTGTTCAGCGAGGTCTAAATAACCAGAAATGATAATTTTTGGATATAAAATTGTACACCTTTATATCCTTTTTGAAATTGTTGAAGACTTAAATAAATTATCTTATACTTTTTCAAAAGAAATTAATATTTAAACATTTGAAAAATAATAGATGTTACTTTGTTAATAAGAATTCCTATGCTAGTTACTAAGAACGATGCTAATATTTAGTGGATATGCTTTACTCCATATTATTTCATGGGAAGGAATATTAATAATGAGCTAGCAAAATTGAAACAAGGTTTCAAAATTGAAAACACGCTATCAAAAAAGTCTGATGTTACAAATTCAATTTTGACAGCCCTAAAACAATTATGGCAACCATATAATAAATTTAAGTTATATTAAACATAAATTAACTCTCTAATTGACTTGATCTTTCGTAAGTGAACTTTATTTTTCACATTTTATTTTATTAAGAAACGTGGATTTATAAATATTTAATGATACAATCCCTAAAACAAAGCTACAAATGGCTATAACTTTGCTTGTTTTGAAGTTACGACAATTCTAATTTTATATTTGTGCTCAACGAGATTTAATTTAACAGATCCATTACTTTAGATAATTTTTAAGAAATGTAAATTGGATATATTCGTATCTCGTCAAGGAGTTCGTTATCTCATCACTTCAGTTTTAATTTAAAAAAAATATAATTAAAGTTAAAAATCTACAATTTGACCCCACTATAACTTTTGAAAATGACTATATATCTGGTGTTCCCGTGTCACACTCTTGATCAGGAGCCCAAATTTAGTGGATTTGCTTAATTCCAGGTCATCTCATGAATTTCCTCGACCCTCTCCCGCTGCCTTGAAACCCTAAAAATCGATGTTTAACACAATCACTCATCAGTTCTTATAATAAAACTTCAAATGCCTGTATCTCTGCGCGCTTGAAGATAAATCAAATCTGATTTTATATTCGTGTTCAGCGAGGTCTAAATAACTAGAAATGATAATTTTTGGATATAAAATTGTACACCTTTATATCCTTTTTGAAATTGTTGAAGACTTAAATAAATTATCTTATACTTTTTCAAAAGAAATTAATATTTAAACATTTGAAAAATAATAGATGTTACTTTGTTAATAAGAATTCCTATGCTAGTTACTAAGAACGATGTTAATATTTAGTGGATATGCTTTTCTCCATATTATTTCATGGGAAGGAATATTAATACTGAGCTAGCAAAATTGAAACAAGGTTTGAGAATTGAAAACACGCTATCAAAATAGTCTGATGTTACAAATTCAATTTTGACAGCCCTAAAACAATTATGGTAACCATATAATAAATTTAAGTTATATTAAACATAAATTAACTCTCTAATTGACTTGATCTTTCGTAAGTGAACTTTATTTTTCACATTTTATTTTATTAAGAAACGTGGATTTATAAATATTTAATGATACAATCCCTAAAACAAAGCTACAAATGGCTATAACTTTGCTTGTTTTGAAGTTACGACAATTCTAATTTTATATTTGTGCTCAACGAGATTTAATTTAACAGATCCATTACTTTAGATAATTTTTAAGAAATGTAAATTGGATATATTCGTATCTCGTCAAGGAGTTCGTTATCTCATCACTTCAGTTTTAATTTAAAAAAAATATAATTAAAGTTAAAAATCGACAAATTGACCCCACTATAACTTTTGAAAATGACTATATATCTGGTGTTCCAGTGTCACACTCTTGATCAGGACCCAAATTTAGTGGATTTGCTTAATTCCAGGTCATCTCATGAATTTCCTTGACCCTCACCCACTGCCTTGAAAACCCTAAAAATCGATGTTTAACACACTCACTCATCAGTTCTTATAATAAAACTTAAGATGGCTGTATCTTTGCGCGCTTTGAAGATAAATCAAATCTGATTTTATATTCGTGTTCAGCGAGGTCTAAATAACTAGAAATGATAATTTTTGGATATAAAATTGTACACCTTTATATCCTTTTTGAAATTGTTGAAGACTTAAATAAATTATCTTATACTTTTTCAAAAGAAATTAATATTTAAACATTTGAAAAATAATAGATGTTACTTTGTTAATAAGAATTCCTATGCTAGTTACTAAGAACGATGTTAATATTTAGTGGATATGCTTTTCTCCATATTATTTCATGGGAAGGAATATTAATACTGAGCTAGCAAAATTGAAAACAAGGCTTCAGAATTGAAAACACGATATCAAACTAGTCTGATGGGACAAATTCAATTTTGACAGCCTCAAAACAATTATGGTGACCATAAAACAAATTTAAGTTAAATTAAACATAAATTAACTCTCTAATTTTTATGATGTTTCTTACTTAAGTGAACTTTATTTTTCACATTTTATTAAGAAACGTGTATTTATATTTATTGAATGATACAATCCCTAGAACAAAACTTCAAATGGCTATAACTTTGCACGTTTTGAAGTTACGACAATTCTAATTTTATATTTGTACTCAACGAGATTTAATTTAACGGATCCATTACTTTTGGTAATTTTTAAGAAATTTAAAATGGATTAATTGGTATCTCGTCAAGGAGTTCGTTATCTCATCACTTCAGTTTTAATTAAAAAAAATATATAATTGAAGTTATAAATCTACAAAATGACCCCCCCTATAACTTTTGAAAATGACTATAAATCTGGTGTTCCGGTGTCACACTCTTGTTCAGGAGCCCAAATTTAGTGTATTTTCTTATTCCAGGTCATCTCATGAATTTCCTTGACCCTCACCCGCTGCCTTGAAAACCCTAAAAATCGATGTTTAACACACTCACTCATCAGTTCTTATAATAAAACTTAAAATGCATGTATCTTTGCGCGTTTTGAATATAAGTCAATTCTGATTTTATATTCGTGTTCAGCGAGGTCAAAATGACCAGAAATGATATTTCGGGAGTTTTTGGGAAATATAAATTGCAAGTTGAGTTTTGCCGGGGAAGGGTTCGGCTACTGGGCCAAATTAAAAAAATCAAAAAATGGACAAATTGACCCCCCTATAACTTTTGAAAATGACTATATAATCTGGTGTTCCGGTGTTACATTCTTGATCAGGAGCCCAAATTTAGTGGATTTGCTTAATTCCAGGTCATCTCATGAATTTCCGTGACCCTCTCCCACTACCTCGAAAACCCTAAAAATCGATGTTTAACAAACTCACTCATCAGTTCTTATAATAAAACTTAAAATGCCTATATCTTTGCGCTTTGAAGATAAATCAAATCTGATTTTATATTCGTGTTCAGCGAGGTCTAAATAACTAGAAATGATAATTTTTGGATATAAAATTGTACACCTTTATATCCTTTTTGAAATTGTTGAAGACTTAAATAAATTATCTTATACTTTTTCAAAAGAAATTAATATTTAAACATTTGAAAAATAATAGATGTTACTTTGTTAATAAGAATTCCTACCTATGTTAGTAGTTACTAACAACGATGCTTATTTATGTTTAGTGGATATGCTTTACTCCATATTATTTCATGGGAAGGAATATTAATACTGAGCTAGCAAAATTGAAAACAAGGTTTGAGAATTGAAAACACGATATCAAACTAGTCTGATGGGACAAATTCAATTTTGACAGCCTCAAAACAATTATGGTGACCATAAAACAAATTTAAGTTAAATTAAACATAAATTAACTCTCTAATTTTTATGATGTTTCTTACTTAAGTGAACTTTATTTTTCACATTTTATTAAGAAACGTGTATTTATATTTATTGAATGATACAATCCCTAGAACAAAACTTCAAATGGCTATAACTTTGCACGTTTTGAAGTTACGACAATTCTAATTTTATATTTGTACTCAACGAGATTTAATTTAACGGATCCATTACTTTTGGTAATTTTTAAGAAATTTAAAATGGATTAATTGGTATCTCGTCAAGGAGTTCGTTATCTCATCACTTCAGTTTTAATTAAAAAAAATATATAATTGAAGTTATAAATCTACAAAATGACCCCCCCTATAACTTTTGAAAATGACTATAAATCTGGTGTTCCGGTGTCACACTCTTGTTCAGGAGCCCAAATTTAGTGTATTTTCTTAATTCCAGGTCATCTCATGATTTTCCGTGACCCTCTCCCGACGCCATGAAAACCCTAAAAATCGATGTTTAACACACTCACTCATCAGTTCTTATAATAAAACTTCAAATGGATATATCTTTGCGCGTTTTGAAGATAACTTAATTCTGATTTTATATTCGTGTTCAGCGAGGTCTAATAACTAGAAATGATAATTTTTGGATATAAAATTGTACACCTTTATATCCTTTTTGAAATTGTTGAAGACTTAAATAAATTATCTTATACTTTTTCAAAGAAATTAATATTTAAACATTTGAAAAATAATAGATGTTACTTTGTTAATAAGAATTCCTATGCTAGTTACTAAGAACGATGCTAATATTTAGTGGATATGCTTTACTCCATATTATTTCATGGGAAGGAATATTTATAATGAGCTAGCTAAATTGAAAACAAGGTTTCAAAATTGAAAACACGCTTTCAAAAAAGTCTGATGTTACAAATTCTATTTTGACAGCCCTAAAACAATTATGGCAACCATATAATAAATTTAAGTTATATTAAACATAAATTAACTATCTAATTGACTTGATCTTTCGTAAGTGAACTTTATTTTTCACATTTTATTTTATTAAGAAACGTGATTTATAATTATTTAATGATACAATCCCTAAAACAAAGCTACAAATGGCTTTAACTTTGCTTGTTTTGAAGTTACGACAATTCTAATTTTATATTTGTGCTCAACGAGATTTAATTTAACAGATCCATTACTTTAGATAATTTTTAAGAAATGTAAATTGGATATATTCGTATCTCGTCAAGGAGTTCGTTATCTCATCACTTCAGTTTTAATTTAAAAAAAATATAATTAAAGTTAAAAATCTACAATTTGACCCCCCTATAACTTTTGAAAATGACTATATATCTGGTGTTCCAGTGTCACACTCTTGATCAGGACCCAAATTTAGTGGATTTGCTTAATTCCAGGTCATCTCATGAATTTCCTTGACCCTCACCCACTGCCTTGAAAACCCTAAAAATCGATGTTTAACACACTCACTCATCAGTTCTTATAATAAAACTTAAGATGGCTGTATCTTTGCGCGCTTTGAAGATAAATCAAATCTGATTTTATATTCGTGTTCAGCGAGGTCTAAATAACTAGAAATGATAATTTTTGGATATAAAATTGTACACCTTTATATCCTTTTTGAAATTGTTGAAGACTTAAATAAATTATCTTATACTTTTTCAAAAGAAATTAATATTTAAACATTTGAAAAATAATAGATGTTACTTTGTTAATAAGAATTCCTATGCTAGTTACTAAGAACGATGTTAATATTTAGTGGATATGCTTTTCTCCATATTATTTCATGGGAAGGAATATTAATACTGAGCTAGCAAAATTGAAACAAGGTTTGAGAATTGAAAACACGCTATCAAAATAGTCTGATGTTACAAATTCAATTTTGACAGCCCTAAAACAATTATGGTAACCATATAATAAATTTAAGTTATATTAAACATAAATTAACTCTCTAATTGACTTGATCTTTCGTAAGTGAAGTTTATTTTTCACATTTTATTTTATTAAGAAACGTGGATTTATAATTATTTAATGATACAATCCCTAAAACAAAGCTACAAATGGCTATAACTTTGCTTGTTTTGAAGTTACGACAATTCTAATTTTATATTTGTGCTCAACGAGATTTAATTTAACAGATCCATTACTTTAGATAATTTTTAAGAAATGTAAATTGGATATATTCGTATCTCGTCAAGGAGTTCGTTATCTCATCACTTCAGTTTTAATTTAAAAAAAATATAATTAAAGTTAAAAATCTACAATTTGACTCCACTATAACTTTTGAAATGACTATATATCTGGTGTTCCGGTGTCACACTCTTGATCAGGAGCCCAAATTTAGTGGATTTGCTTCATTCCAAGTCATCTCATGAATTTCCTTGACTCTCTCCCGCTGCCTTGAAACCCTAAAAATCGATGTTTAACATACTCACTCATCAGTTCTTATAATAAAA
>ARYC01004995.1:0-10933 GCA_000711775.1 Oxytricha trifallax
TTTGCTGGGACTAATTACATAGTCCAAACTAATTGTTTTGAGACCCATAGTATCTTTATTATTGCTATAAAGCAGAAGACTCATGCTTGATTTGGCTTAACTAACATTGACTTGACCTGTTCTGAGATTATTAATCGCTAGGATTATTAAGTCTCTTGCCAAGGATGCTCTCACGAGCCCCAACTTCACGAGTTTGAGATCTAAATAAATTTTAGAGAGAAATATCTTACTCTAAAGTTTGCTGAATCGTATTTTATTTGTGAATCAATTAAGGAAACAATTTGCTAAGCTTGCATATCATTGGATTTATATGAAAAGTAGACTCTTCTTTAGAGATATTTTTTGTGGTAGGCAACTCGATTGGTAAGAGAATTTGATTCTAAACCACATCACAGAAATCCTCTTGGTAGCGTGTGAGAATGCAAATTTTGGTTTATATAGGTGGCAAAGGCTGCTTAGCTTTTTAAGTTGATGCCATAAATTTCGTGGTCTCAATCGCGGCTCTTAAGTCTGAAGGAAGTTGAACGTTTAGTTGCTCGATATTGAATTACCTCCTATCAGTTAAAATCTCTCCAAGCCTAAATATAACATGCTTTAAATAATAACAAATCTTACCTTTCACTATGCCAATAATACAAATTGGCATTCTACTGTATCATGGAACTATCCAATTATGCTTTCAGCATCGCATAAAAATCCTTGCCGAAGTTGAATAGTTTTTATTGTAATCCATTTTAAAGTTAGCGAGATTGCTTGGTAAAGAGAGAGATGGTATCAGCTAGTTATAAACTTAAGTCGATAACTTGATAGGGATCGTATAGTTAGCTTCTTGGATCGATAATATCAGCTAATTTATTGCAATGAAAACCTAAGGTAATTAGTTAGTTAAAACAGTATACTTACTTGCACAATGAGAAGGGTCTTTCATTATGTTTGAAAAAGTTGTCAACTTCTCTTAAATATTGCTGATTGAGAGAATATCTTCAGGGCTTTGATTGATGAACTCAGTTGCTTCATTGTCTTCATCACTATAATCGATGTCGCTAGCATTTTCATAAGTGAGACAGCAGGTCTGAGTCTTTAAGTAATCTATTGAGCGTTTCAAGTCAGCAATTGCAAACGGCAACTCTTTGCAGGAATACCTATAGTAATTAATAATTTAACAAAACTTACCAACTGAAAAATCTCTAAAAGAATTCTCTTGCCAGAATGCGAGTGTTGCTTATCCTCCTAGAATTGATAGCTCTGGCTTTAAGTCTCTTATGCATTAGTAAATATTGATACAAAACACAATTTTACTTCCTGCGCGTATTCCAGAGTCATTAGTCAGTTCGAGAATGAGATTATTGATCCATGTATTTTTACCATCAAAGTCCTTTATTTCAACAGGAAGTTTGGTTAGTTTGTTGTATCTATTGCTCATATATTAGAGTTGACCAAACTTATCGCATCTAATAACTACAAAGTGACTTTGAGGAATTTTATTGTCGCAGTTTTTAAAAAGCAGTTCGACGAATATAGTGCCTTTTTTCTTAAATAACTCTTCAAAATATGCTTTATTGCTTTTAAGAAACATGCAAAGACTTTCTACTCTGGTGAGATCTCTCTCAAATATATCAAGTTACTGAATGCGAGATACTTTATAGCTCCTGGACTTATTGTCAAACGCACACCAATTCAGAACATCAATGAGAGGGAATCTTAGTGGGTTGAGAAAGTAATCATTTAAAAAGTAGTGAGGATGCATTTACAACAAACCACAGAGCATCATTGCAAAAGCTGTGGAGTTGGGAAACATAGGGGCATCATTGATAATAGCAAGCAAGCCCATAATTTCTGAGAGATAACAATAGTTGCTTGGGTTCATTATAAGAGATGTTTTGAAAGTACTATTCATGTTGAAAATCATAGCCCTGCTACGCATCTGAAATGCATGCATCTTGTAGCTGAATTGCTATTCTTAAAAGTAGTGTGGTGTGTACATTAGCCTGTAGCTTGTCTCCTCAAAGAAAGGTGATCCAGAAAATTTAATCTGTGCTTAAGGTTCCAATTATTGAGTGATGTAGTCATAACAATCGAGGGCATATGTTTTCATGCTCGATAGGATGTAAAGTTATGACTCTCTCATAGTTTTTTGAGAGACCTTGACATATTCAAACCTTAGGTATGCATGGTCATCAGGATAATTTTCAAGAGCAGATGATCTGGAAAGCACACTGCCATCACTCATTTCAATGTTAGAACGTCTATCAAGAAACTCGAACGTCACAGTTTTATCTTTTTAAACTTGAAAAGTCTTATCAGGATCCCCCAAATTATTAGGGTTCTAATTCATCAAATTTACTTGCTAGATTTATCTCTTGGCTTCATCCTGTTGCTTTCTCTTTACTTTTTGTTTCACTTTTTGTTTCTCCTTATAATCAAGGAAATTAGTTAATCCAGCAATATTTCCTTAGCTGGCCTTGTTGACATCAACTTAATCTAATTTCAATTGGTGCTTCATCAAAGCTATATAATTTTCAGCCGCGTCTTAACTGATCTCATTAAATTTAACTAAATTTGCTTGTTGAACAGGATCTTTTTATTAAAAACTCTGAAATAATCATAAGAACCAGTGATGCTCTATTAATCCTTTGAAAGGTCCTACATCATTTTTTCAATTTGATCCTACTGTTCTTAGTAAGTAAGAGGTGTGCAAGCACGTTCAATAATTTGCTTGGTGTATTGCTTCAACAACCTTTTACTTAACTGCTCATGATCCCTAATAAACCTTGACGATGTCTATTAAGATTGGAATTTGCTTTAGCTCAATGCAGCGATAAAATGATTGTGGATGTCATTCAAACGCTGCTGTGTGAATAAATTTAAAATTTGCTAATGGCATGTCTAATTTTACATTTAACTATAGTACAATTGCACATGATTTTGCTGCTCATAAACTTCTTAGTTGTTGGAAGCATCACTCTTTTCTTCTTCTTGAATTTCAATGATAGAATTGAGTGGTGGTGTATTTGGAAGTGGTGGTATGTTTGTATGAGGAGTAGTGACATTTTGATTTTTCTTGGTATAAGATTTTTTCTTTGATTATTTCTTATTCTTATCTGAAGGATCTATTTGCAACTTTGCAAAAACTCTTTTCTCATAAGCTTCTCTGTTCTTAATGTGAGCATCATAAATAGTTTAGAATTAAGCATACACTGTTATCAATTCAATTTCTGCGACCTTAAGTAAGCTTCTCAAAGTTTGATCGAATTTCATCGAAGATTCCTCATTATCTTTATCCCTTCGTTTGTACACAGGAAGGATGTGTTTCTGGTCTTAAAAGATAGCATTGTTGACATAGTGCAACTTCTTGTTGATTTAGCATTAAGGAACTACCATTTTCCTAAATTCATCATATTCTTAGTATCGAGTTCCCTATATTTCATAATGGTCTTGAGAAATTTCCCCCTTATAATTCTTGAGTTACGATTATGCAGCTTTTGAAGGTTGAGTAACAAAGCAAGAGTAAGCCTTCTAAATGATAAACATCACATCATTATGAGGAGAGTTTTTTAAATTGTAAAGCTTCGTTAAGACTGTATTGATACACATGCTCCATAGATCATCGCACATCAACAAAAATGCCAACATAGAGCCTTCAAACATCTTAGCTTTGTGTTGACCACTTTTATGAATAGTGAACAGTGTATTTAAAAGAATTGAAAAAGCGCTTGCGCTCTAGCATACATTTCTTAAATTTGAGTAGCCGATGTCGATTCAAAATTAAATATCATGGGAAAGTAAATCTTATAATAAGAAACATCAGCAGGCTCCTTAGCGTTAAGTGAAGATTATTCATTTTAATAAAACATATTATTATTTAAAAGAATATTCATAGATATTGTGATTTAGTTTTATTAAAATTAAAATAAAAATGAACGCAGCTCAGAGACCCAAAAATCAAGCAAGCAATCTGAAAAAACTATCGCAATCTTTGCAAGAGCTATCGCAACACTCGATCGTCAGCGACGATCATCTAAGCCAGCATTCATTTCAAAAAATTAAGCAAAGTTGAATCAAGGTTTAAGATAAGCAAATTACAAAGTGGGGTCCTGTGGTTTTAGGAAAGAATTTCGTGCAAGTGGTTGCTCCTGCAAAATATTCATACAATACTGGAACTCTGCTCAACTCTGGTGAGATTCCTCCTCAAGAGGATTCCTTATAAGGAGGGTTAATTATATAGATGCCATTAGAAGGAATCGATGCATATTTGAAAGACATGATAGATTTGAAGAGTATGCATAGCGACGATTCACTCTGCTAATACCTTGAGCAGTTCTTAAATAATTTTCGCAAATCAAAGTTGGTAAGCAGAATAATCTAAAATCTAAGAATCACTCTAATGCAAATTATATATAGATATCTGGATCTACTAAAGATAAGCAATCAACGCAGTTGATTCAAACTGGATTTCTATCTCTGATTTAAAATTCAAGCCAGCTATACTCTAATCGTCTTTAAGAAAACAATCCCTATTTAAAGCCTTGAGAAGCAAAGCTTGCACATAAGCGACTTGAGATAGTAAAATGTATATAAGATTAGTTGAAGCCAAAGTAAATTTCTAAGAAGTTGCGAGTGACAGCAGAGTTTGTATCAAGAACTGTTGAGAAGTTTAAGCATGAATTAAGAACTTAAGTATTGCCTCCTTAAGAACCTAAAAAATCTGGCAAGAGGAGGGAGAGAAATAATGAGCAGCTGGTTGCTGCAGTTGGCGAATGCATTGAGGAAGTTGGGATTTATCAATGCACTGGAAGAAATATACATAATAGATTGCAAGAAATGAAAACGAGTTCGCCATTATAGTATACATTCAAAGTGCCTTGCATCTCAACGATTCATAAAATTCTCAAGGAGTAGTTTCATTGAAGTTTGGTAAAACAGAAGCAGCGAATATCAAATATAGAGATCCAGCTTATAACAGCAAGCGCTCATGGGTGAGTCGACTACTATCATAATTCTTAAGTGAAGATGCAGTAATTATATCAGTTGATGAAAGTAATTTCAGATCCGACTACTTGCCTCCTAAAAAGTGGGCACTAAATCAAAAGAGCATTCTTGGCAAGAGAGTGAGAGAGATACTAAACTCATCACAACCAAGAATCGCAGTAAAATCATCGCAGGCGATAAGGAGTTGTAGTATGGAGAGATGCTGCTTGGCAAGCAGTTGAATGATAAATAATTTTAGGAATCATCAAATGAATCGGATGCAGTTTCATTTATAAGATCAAGAAATTTGCCTGCTTAAAATACTACTCAAAGCATTAAGCTTTAAGCAGCTGCTAATGCTTCGTTATCATCCAATCATCATTCACTATTGTAGACTAAAGCAAAACCAATTTCAAAATCTCATTCTAGTAATAGTAGTTTGACCAAGTTTGCAAAGCAATCTAATTTTTAGAAATCAGAGAAATCATCAAGCAGTTCTAAAGTAAGCGATTTGATCACATTTTTTATTGGATTATTTTTAGAAGTCAATTCTTATGCAAACTCCACCTCGTTAGAATTTGTAAGCTAAGCAGAAGCTGAATAAAAATTTATCTCCTATTCCTGAAGTGGAAGACAGTGCCCAATACTAATAGAGTACTCTGAAGAAGTTCAGAAATTGAAGTTGCAGAGCACTGTCAAGAAAGTCACTTCGGATGATGAACAGATTAAACGAATTCATTCAGGGCTCACGCCATTGATCGACAGAGTATCAAAACTAAAGTTGCAATCAACTTTGAAGAAATCAAGCAGGTCTTTGTTAAGTTAGAGATAGAGAAAAGTGATTCAGCTAACTCCTAGAAAGCTATCGCTCTCAGCATTAAGCAGCTCGAATATAGATGAGACTAAGTACAAGAAGTTGAATTGAAAGTTGATGGTTGTTGCATGATGATAGTCTATGATATATTGGTTATATTCTTGACTATGGTAAACTATCCATTGAAATGAGTTGGAGCGATTACTTATCCTTGATAGCATCAAGAGCGAGAGAGATAAAAGTCGAAAAATAAACTCTGGAAATTATACGATGATTGCAACTACAATGCTAGATGAAGATACCCTGAAGATATCTATTAGATTGGATGGATCCACTCAAGGATTGCATGAATCCGCGCTAAGGTTGTATAGATCCATGTTGTATGATTCCAGGATGTATGGATCCAAGTTGTATCAATACAAGTTGTATGGATCTGAACTTAAATTACAGGATTCAGCACTAAGGTTGTATGGTTCCAGATGAAGATACCCTGAAGATATCTCAAGGTTGCATGGTTCCAGAATCCACAAAATCAACATATCTAACTTTAAACCCCAAATCATTATGCATACTACCATCAGACTATTATAATGACAACTCAGCTATCGTTCTAAAATTTATTCAACCTCACTTATAGGTGACCTATAAAAAAATCAGAACCAACTTGAAGAATCAAAGGATGGTATAAAACCCATAGCATTGTTGCCAGATCAAAGCCAGCTTAATCTAAACTATAAACCAATCTCACAATATCAAAAGGAAATGCTTGCCAATTTAGGTGATTATAGATAAAAAACAAGACAGTTATCTATTGAAAAACAAACAATGAAGAGATAACAATACTCTATGAGTCCGATAGCTGCAATCGCAGTTGATAGAGTGGTATGATTCAGTGCTATTTCAAAACTTTATCTATCAAACGCTAAGAAGTATAAGAACTGACAAAGATCTATGCAATAAGAAGGTGGTGCTCTTGATGGATAATGCGATAATTCATAAATATTCAGAGATGCTTGCGACTGCTCGTCGCTTCAAAGTCAATGTACTTTTCAACGAGAATACTCGCCCTGGCTCAACCCAATCGAATAGTTGTTTGCATACATAAAAAAGAACCTCAAGTAGCAGAACATCATTAGCAAATAAGCATATTGCTCTTTAAAAATTATAGAGTGCAGCTTGTCAAGCGCATCCAAGAGATAATCAAAAATATGAGCGAGGATGATGTTTGAGGACTCTGGGCATTCAGCATCAAGAAATGGATTCATACTCTTAGGTATGGCTTTATTAGAGATTCTACTCAAAACTTAGAATTGCACCATCCATCGAAATTTCTATAAGCGCTTATAATTATTCTATCATACATACTACTGCAACTACTATTGCTGCTGCTATTACTGCTGCTACTAATACTGTCTTTAAAATTAACACATGTATTTATGAGGACACCTAGAAATCGCAGTTTTCACAAGTCTTTTCAGATATTTATGAATTCTTGACAAGCATCATTCAATTCTTCATGACTACTCTCTGTATTGCAATTTTCTCTCACCTAAAAGTGAACTCGAGAAGAGTTGAGCAAATTTACTTGTAGCTATACAAAACTTGCTTTAAATACAACTGTTACAAGAATTACATAATTTTGCGAGGGAGGAGATATAAAAAGTATCAGACTATTAGAATTCTTAAGAATGCAGGCATGATCTATTAAATTTCCAACTTCTGCTAAATTTTTTTGATCAGCATCCTTTTATTAGCACTGCTGCAATCTAGAACTATTAGACCTCGCAATTTTTGATAGCATTGACCAATATAAAAGATTTTCAAGATTTTTGACCTCTCTGCTCAAAATGGGATTTTGGTCACCATAATTTTGCGAAAAGTGACTAAAAATGCAAAATTCAGACTAAAGACCTTGATTTTTCAAAAATTTGACCAACCTTCCCTAAAATGGTTATTGCAACAGCAAATCTCATTTTTGACCACTACTTTGGACAATTTTGATCTATCAATGCATTTTGACCACTTAATGACCATTCTACTTGTATATGACACACATAAATAAAGACATATCAATATTAGCCAAAAACAGAAAATTTAGCCATTTAGACAATGAATCTCCACTTTGGTCATTTTAGAAAGTATAATCAGAACAAATGTCAAATTTGACAAAAATGCATGTAAAAATGACCACTTTGTAATAAAAACTAGCAATTTGACAAATTTTCGCAAATAAGCAATGTACACACTAAATCAGCAGTAAATATATAATAAATAAATTTTGCATTTTAATTTTCACACTTCCCCGATTCGAATGTATTTTATCAATAATTAAATTAAAAGCTAAATTTAATTTTTATAAGTATTTTAGTAATAATGGGATTTCCTAGAATTTAAGGTCTTGTATTTGAAATGATAAAAATGAATGAAGGATAACTTTTTAGAAGCTCTGAGAAATACTTAAAAAGTAATGACTCTTAACATATTAAGATTTTTAAATCAAAGTTTCAATTTGAGCTCAATAATCTTGATATTGCTGATATGAGAGATACAATGGATTACCTTTTTGAAATTTTTCTAGATATTGATGCCCCAATAATTAAGGCTTACATTCAATCTTGCATGTAATGTTGGATTTATAAATCCATTAATGGGCTCTAGCTTCTTAACAAAATTTAAGAATTACAAATGCTCGGTAAAGTATATAAATTTTGGAGACAAGGAAATCTTACCAGAAAAAAGTGTGATATGACTTTATGTTTTTAAAAAAATGCCAGAAAATAAACTATTTACGCCTTTGATTTTGTGTATAAAAAGAGACCCCTTTGAAATTGATTTGCTTAGAGACGATTCAATTCAAATTGAGTAATTTACTCATATATTAACATAAACCCTTAATTATTTAGTTTTAGTTAGTTATAGATTTAATAATTTTTTTTTAATCATTATAATAATTAATTTTAGGAGAGGGGAGGGGGTAAATGTTTTCCTTTTTTATAAGCAGCATAATGGCTATTATTGCTGGTGAATTATGTAAGAAAATAAAAAAATATTGTTTCAAAAAACATTTTATTCTATAATCATAAATTTCATTTATTTGTATAATTTTCATATCTTCTTAACTCAGTTGAATTTCTATTCAATCTAAGAATTACTTTTTTATCGTTATAATTTCTAGTTAATTTATCTCTTTAACTGTTTATATGAGATGTTTATTTAGTAGCTTTATTTTTTTCATTTTTTGTAAATCTTAAGAATAAAATAATATATTTCTTTAAGCAGTAAACAAATCCAAAATTATTTAGATAAATTGCCTTACATTTTATCTAAGGACCTTTATAAATATAAAATAAAAATATTAGTTATATGAAACACTCCTCTGAAATTATTAATTGATATTATTTTACTAAATGGAGTAATTTAAAAATCTTTGGTTTGCAGTGACCTGCATCATATTTCATGTCTTAATATTAAAAAATTTAAATCTTTGACAGTCTACATGTACTGACTTATATAATCACCAGCTATACATAGTTCAATTGTTGAATTTTTGTAAATGATTACTATACTTTTCAAAATTTATTAAAATATTGCCTTTTCTATAATTAGAATTATCAATCAGTATATAATGAAACTATGAAAATTAATACTATAAGCAAATTTTAGTTTACGATTGTTAATTTTATTAGATAAAAATTTTTTCTTACTTTATTTGAAATGAGTGTTAGAAAAAAAGTCAGGTTAGACCCTTTAACTAACGAGAGAAAAACAGCAACTCACAAGTCTGTATTAAGATGGTAAGTAACAATATTATAAGCTTTAGGGATTTCTACAATAAACTTAAACTACAAATAAATAAATCCTACTGTATAGAATAGGTTCATTACTACAATTATCGATGATGATGGTACAAAGAAAGATTTTGCCTTCGACTATAGTTTCTGGTCTCATGATAGTTTTAGAAATAGAGAAGATGGTTACTCAGAAGTTGAAGACAATAAATACGTTGATTAAAGAGCAGTTTATAATTAGGGTAATTTTTTATTAAAAAGACTACTAAAATAATACTATTCACTAATGTTCCTTGATATATCTTTTTAACTAAATTCTATTTATAATTGAAAATGAAGTTTGATCAAATTTATATCATAGTTAGGAAAGAGTGTATTGGATAATGCTTGGGAAGGTTATCATTGCTGCTTATTAGCTTATGGACAAACAGGTTCTGGGAAATCCTCTTCTATGATAGGTTATGGTGCGATCAAAGGCATAGTGCCCGTGACTTGTGAAAAGATATTTTAGCGTATTTCTAAAACACAGATAAAGACAAAACCTATGAAATAACTCTATCTATAGTTGAGATCTATAATGAAAAAGTACAGGATCTGTTGATACATCCTACTAAAAGACCAGCAAATGGCTTGAAAATTAGTCAGCATTAATCTCTTGGAGCTTTTTTAGAAGGTCTTCCAAAGCATCCAGTTGCTTCTTATCATACTATTGAATTTAAGATTCAAAAAGGATAGAAAAATAGATCAATTAGACCTACTTAAAAGAATGCAACTAGTTCTCGTGCACACACAGTTATTGCCATATAATTCAAACAAATCATTATGCATCAAGGAAAAAAAGTGAGAAGTTTTCAGTTATTAACTTAGTTGATTTGGCATGCTCTAAAAAAGCTGATTAAACTGGGGCAACTGGATATAGATTGAAAGAGGGTTGCGCCATTAACAGAAGTTTGACTTGCTTTGGTTAAGTTATTAGTGTTTTAGCTGATAAAGCTATGGATAAGGGTGGTAAAGCTGTTGTTCCTTACAGAGATAGTGCTTTGACAAGAATTTTATAAAATGCCCTTGGAGGTAACAGTAAAACTATCATGATTTGTGATCTTTCTCCAGCAAACCTCAATTACGAAGAGACTCTTGTTACTTTAAGATATGCAGATAGAGCAAAAATGAGTAAAAATAAAGCAATTGTTAACGAGAGTCCTTAAGAAAAGCTCATTAGAGAATTGAAAAAAGAAAATTAAAGGATTATAAGAGAACTTTCTGCTGGAAATGGTGGTGGAGGTGGTAAACACATTGGTGATGGAATAGACCCAGAAGAAAATATAATAGATGGATTAACAAATGCAATTGAAAGCTTATTAGT
>ARYC01004997.1:0-10917 GCA_000711775.1 Oxytricha trifallax
TTCATAGAGATCTAAAGCCTGAAAATGTGATGCTCAACCTCTGTCCTTTAGAAGGTGTAGTTATCGATTTCAATAGAGCCTTAAGAATAAGAGATTGTAACATTAGCAAAGGTTCTTGGGACACCAGGATACTTCCCAATCAGAGAGAAGTAGACAAATGGCTCTGTTTAGTGGGATGAATGGGCAGTTGCTGCTATCATTTTAGAAAGTGACATGGAAAGCATGTCTTACTTTGGTACTAAGCATGAAAAACAATCAATTAGCTTTAGCTTAGAAGCATATAAAGTATGAAGATGTCTGCGAAGAAATAAAAAACATAGTAGAGATGATAATCGTGAGAGCTCCTTCATATCCTAGATAATCCTTAGATGACATACTTTGAGCCACTATAGAGAGCAAGATTCAAGAGATACAATAAAGACAAGAAGATTAAATTTGTTTGAATTAAGTACTCTAATACTTATTAAATATTCATTAAATTCACATAAAACCTGCGTTTTCTCTACTAACCCCAATAAGACCCCAACTATACCCTACAAATCAAAGCACTTATAAACCTCACTAAGGGGTTTTGGGGTTTTGAATGTTGAAGGAGTAAAATCAGAAAATTTAAGAGTTGTCTGATGTCAATGAGAAATTGAAGTAAATGAAGGAAAAGCTAAGGTAAGAAAAAAAAGCAAGAAATTGTTATGAAAATGAATCAGAGTACTTATTTAGATTAGTAAATAGGGATGATGAATTAAACATTCGATATTAAAAGTAATAAAGAGAGATAGAAGGAAGTACTTAAATAAATTCTTGATATAAGCTGTGATGATTAGCAAGCTTAAATCTAATAAGTGAAAGTGAAATAAAATTAAGACAAAGAAAAGAATATACATAATAGAACATTTGAGGCTTCAACTTCTTAAGCAAGAGTTAAGCCAGAAATTCATAACACAATTCCTATAAAGTAATAAACAAAGCCTCAAGTTAAAACTTTAACTTCAGATTCCATGAATCAGCAAAGAAAAAGAACATAATCAAATATTGCTACTAAATCAAGGTAAACTGCCACACAGAATCCTATTTCTCAAAATAAAACGATTTAAGATATAAGAGTAAATTCTTTAATTTCTCAATAATAATCATAATCATAGGTTTAAGCCAAGCCCACAAAATCCCAATCTTAAAACAGAACAAACTCAAGGTTAAGCTCTAAAAGATAGTCAAGGTCTTCTTTTACTTAATAAGAAATGAAATTAATTTCTCAGACTATCGATTATACAACCAGTATATTAGATGTCGAGGCATGTGGCGATTTGGATAAGCAAATTACTATTGACTATTTGCCTTAAAACTCAACAAAATAATAACCCCATAAGACAAGTCTCATAGATAAGAGTAATCTAGAATCTGCCAAAATTGAGCCCTTATAAAATTAATCATTAGAACAGTAGCTTAAAACCGTGATCGAAAAAATGTTGAAATACATGAAAGAAATAAATTTCACTACAATTATAGATTTCAAGAGCTAAGACGATAATCCTTCAAAGTCTTGTTTCAGAGCTGCCAGATGTTTATGCCTTCTGATTTCTGCATTTCATGATTAACCATAGAAAGGTCAATAATAACTTCCAAAGAAATCTTAAGATTTCAATCAGTGGAGTGAAATAAAATCATATATTAATGCTAACTCACATAAAATTGTGTATAATATCAGCAGTATATAATAGAAATGTGATTCTAAATAGTTCAATATTTGTAGCTTAAAATATTAACCAATAATCTTTTAATAATAATTTTTTGTCATTCCCTTTATTAATATTAATAAGATAAAGCAAATCTATAATGACATCTTCCTCATGATGGATGAGTAAATAGAATCCTCTAGCCCTCGCATAAGAAATTAACAATACAAGCCAGTCTTTTGCTTTGTGTTCTTCACAATAAATTACATACTAATTTCTCAAAAAATAGATCAGCAAAAGAACAAATAAGCAGCACTATAAGCCATTTAAGATTGCTAAATTTCTGATTTTAAACCTTAGTCAATTTTAACTTTAAAAGATTAGTAGATTGCCGATGTAAAAGTTTAAGATAACAAACTTAACTTGAACAAACAAAATAAAGCTAAAAATGAGCAGAAGCTATCTTAGAGACATTCTTTTGAGCCAAATTAATCTCAAATATCTAGTAAGAATGTGTCTAGATCTGGCTCAATACTATAAATTAACACGCTTTCTAATTAAGTTTCACAATAAAGTTTAAGGTCTTAATCTTAAATAAGTCAGGGAAGAGCATCTAAAGTAACTTTAAGGCAAAAATAATGCCAAAATAAAAATAAATTAAAAAGTTTTAATAAGACGAATTAAAATTTCATGAAATTACTTTTGAAATGAGTTTCAATTCTATGTTAAGTTTTTATAAGTATTAATTATTAGCATTTATCCATAACCATTAATATAATTCAAATCTAAAAATTTGGTATATACATATCAATATTTCGTTCTAAATAATTTTAACATTTCCAAAATATTCTTGCTTTTATAATAACAAAGCAGGAACGATAATCAGTAAAACTTATAGTTAGATTAGAGCCCAAGCAAGCCTGTCACTGTGTCTGCATTTACTGAATTCCAGAATTTCAAATATAACTATCCAAATAATATACTCTAATTCTATCTAAAATTTGTTAGATTTGTTTTCATTTCACTAGCAATTACTAATTATATTATATAAGAGTACTTAGCTAAGCCATATAAAGCCAAAAGTGTGTAATTAAGTAAATCTAACATCCAATACAAAATAATTCAGAGAATAGTTCGATATATCTCCCTTAAAAGTAGAAGACTTCAATTAAAAGCTTAAAGATGAAGATTTAGATGACCTAGAAACTAGTCAGAGAGTAGAAGTTAATGAGTCTAAACCAGTGCAAAACATTAATGAAAGAAGTGGGAGTGTAATTAGAGTGAGAAGTTAGAAATAGCAAGTTACTTTAAGTTCAATGAAAAATCTACCTGAGGAGAGTTGCAATGAATATAGAATACTCTAAGTTAAACCAAATCAGATTGTAGATTAGAATCATTTAATCAATTACAGTAAACATGACAGCGAAGATATTCCTCTTCAAATTTAAGATCGGTAGTCTGTCTGCTCTCACAATAATACAACATAACAAAATCAAATTTAGCAATCAAAAATCTACGAATAATAAGAAGAGCTTTTCGTGGATGAGCTAGACAAATCAATTGAATTAAGCAGCTAAAGTGTTAGTATAACAAATTCTCAAGTATCAAGTGCTAGAAATCATCATATCTATGAACATGAAAATTAATGTATAGAACATATTAGTAAACCAATAAAACCTTATCAATCCTTGATCCCTCCTCTTAATCTGAATAAGCAAGTTTCCTTCACTTTCACAAATGAGGTGCTACACTATAAAAATCAAAATGAAATACTAAAAGTTATTAATGAAACTTAAATTTAATCAGACTCTCCAGCTAGAACGTCTCCTTAAAAATCTCAATCGAAGGAATCTGGATTCAAAATTAACTTGCAATAGCTATAGTTAATTAACGACAGTTTCTAAGAAACATTAGTAGCACAAATTGAATATATTAATAAGCCCTCTTTTTAACAAGTTGAAAGTCCTAATCTTATAATCTTATAAGGAAATGATAATTAGAATTTAAACACAAAACAGTAATTAATGAGTAATGAGAACTAATTGGTTGAATAAGCTAGTCCTAATTAGAAACTTGTGGAATGCATGAAAAATGGAACTAAGAATAAGGAATCCTTAAGTTAAGAAAGTTTACTAGAAAAGTACTCGAGACAGTCTAAATTTCAAAATAGTTCCAATATCATGTTTAATTATAAACTTAATTAAAATTTAATAATTACATTATATTTAGTAAATCAATATCAATTATTATTTATTTGATGAATAAATATCAATTACTCCTACTCAAAAGTGGATGAGTCCCAGAAATCACTAGTTCAGCAAATGTTGGATGTGAGGAGGAAATCTCAAGAGAGAAGGAAAGGTGGCTAATTAGAAAGAAATACTCAGGATATTATCAAGGAATTGTCAAAGTCATTTATTGACAAATAATGAAATAAAACACTATAAATTAAAACATAATAATTGCATAAAATAATATCATAAAGTAATATATTTATAAAGAATGGAATTAATTATGAATTTATAATTTTTTACTAATTTATATACATTTCGATCATGATATGTCAATATTGTAATTAAATATTAAAAATATTCTCACTAATATGCAATCTTTTTATTTATTTAACATAATAAAATTGATATGATAATATTATTATCATTATGAACTAGAATATATATAGTAGCGTACTTCAAATTAAATTGCCTTAATCAATACCAGCCATGCTGGTGGTGGACTACTAAACTGATGCTTATATATGAAAAGTTTCATTGATTTCTGGTACTTCCAGATTTAACTGACTAATTTTATATTGCAAATATTGCCTGGCTTTGTAAAACTCCTGAGATGGTGTAAATTCTCGAGGGAATTCTTTTATCTTATAATTATTTTTATTTTTACTATGTGGTTATTGCAATTTTCTTAATAATAATAGCAGGTTAAATAATTATATTTATATATCTTATTCCCACTTTCTTCTCCACCAACAATGCAAGATTATAAATAGCTCTCCCCTTTTTCACTTTCTATCAGTTTAACTTACATTTATTTAGGGTTTAATAAGAAATGGATAGTGATAAATAATTTCTCAATATAAATAATAAAATTCTATATAAAATATTTAACTTCTTCACTATTGAACCATCCGATTTTCTTTCCATCTTCCCAGAGACCCATCTTTTTCTTTCCTTCCTTTGATATAAACACTCCTATTCCATGCTGCTTTCCATTCACTTAAATTGTTATATAAACATTTTTTATATATTATAAATATCATTTTTAGTAGGTTGAATTTAAATTAATTATTAAAATAGAGTATATTTTTAATGAATTGGACCACCAGCCAGCGTATTTCTTCTGATCTGACCAGGTATAGACTCCATAGCCATGTTTCTTGTCATCTTGGTAAAAACCTTCGTAGGTGCGCCCATCTTACCAAGTGTATATTCCAAAGTCATCCATTATATTTGATTTCCAGTGTCCTATGTACTTTAAATATTTATGTTAAATATTGTATTTATTAATAATATTTTAATTAATAAAAAAAGTGATAATTACTTTCTTCCATCAACCCATTAATGGAGAAATATAAAAATTTTAGAAATTATGATGATGATGATGATGAATAACTTAAGGTAAGGTGAATAGGAAAACTAGAAATTAAGATCTCTAGTATTAAATATATAATTATTATAGTTATTGCTATTGCTATTGTTATTATTATTATTGAGCGTATATGTATTAGTTAGTTGTATTTAGTACTTAAGGTGCAAAATTTTTCTTATTCAAATAGTCATTATTGTCTTATTTCTTCAGTAGGGGAGTGACTTTGGCCTTTTGGACCTATGTGCCTCTCATAGGGTGTTCCAGAGGGTCTTGTCCCTTGTCATCTCGTCCCATGTCCCGACTTGCCTCTTCGGACCCCGACTCTACCTGGGCGCGGCCATTATCAGAGTAGTCCCTGGGGGCATGTCCCTTGCCTGGACCGGTCAGCGTGCCAACCACCTCAGACTGATCTTTTTTATTCTTTCGCTTTTTTTTTAGAGATGTTTTTTAGTTTTTTTTTTCATCTCTCAGTCTTCAGATGTGAGCTTCTTTTGAGATCAGGTAGACATCTTTAGCAATAGCAAAAACAATAATAATTATGAAATTATTATATAAAATTAATTAAAAAAATTGATATAAAAATTGCAAGAATAAAAGTTCTTAAACTAATTGTAAGAACATATTTTATTTTTGTTGTAAATTATAATTGAAATATCTAATATTATAATGTCATGTATTGTACCCATATATTCAAAGAATTTGATATAATGTTATTAATTCCACAGATTAAAAATATAAGGTAAAGAATAAGTATTAAACTCCTTATATATTAATTAATTTTTGTTTTATTTCTATATGAGGATTAATAAAATCCATAACCTGCAATTTCATTGTCTTCCCATTCTCCTTCATAAGACGCTCCATCTACCCATAAATACTTCCCCTTCCCATTTTTCTTTCCATCTATATACTAACCAATAAACAGTGACCCATCCGGCCATGTTTCTTATCCCAGTCCATGCTATATTATTGATTTTCATAGTAATTAATGATAAATATTATTCTTATAAAAATGCTAGAGATCATGCTGCCAGTCTCCTTCATACTTTGCACCATTTGAGTGTACATACATTCCATTTCCGTGTGCTTTGTCATTCATCCAGTGGCCTTCGTATATTTCTCCCTTGGTATGTGTGAAAATACCCTATCCACAGGCTTTCCCAAAACTCCACATGCCTTCAAACCTAGCACCATCCAACCATTCAGTTATTTGTGTTTATTTTATACAAATATATTCAAATCTTTAACATATAAAATGATAAATTGCATGCTACCTTTACCATGTCTAAACCCATAAAGCCACTACCCATTATATTTAGCCCCAGAACACTTGTAAACATATTCTCTCCTAGTCAACTCTTAAGTATTAGCTTACTGTTTCTTCAATGATTGTATATTAATTCTATTTGTTTGTGATATTGTTTCTTAGTATTCTTCGTCCAAGAAGTATTTCTTCTTTATTTTTAACTGGGCTTTTAAGAGTTTGGTGTAATATCGGGTAATGAAACCTCTTATCGTTCATATAAAAGTAAAGAGTTTATAATAAATACAATTTATTTGTATTAAAGAGAAAGTGTAATTTCAAAAATTAAGAAATAGAAAAATTAATAATAGAGGAAAATTTATTAGTTATAATTTAATATTTTAGATTGCTTGAATCAAGATCACTTAATCATAATAATTCAGTAAAATATATTATGTACTTTACATTTATAAAGAAAATAAATTATAGTTTTATATATTTAATCTAAGTGGTTATTCATTATCTTAGTAATTAATTTATTGTCAATTTTATATATCAAATTCTTGTTTGTTTTAAGTCCTGATGCCCCTCCTGCTTGACTTCTTGAATCCAGAGCTTTATTGGTATCTAAACATTATATTATGTTATAAAATTATTGATAAAAGAGAAATTAAATTATGAGACAATTATTGTATATTTTATTATTTACCGTATGTTGTAGTTTGAGTATTTCCAGTTGTGCCTTTATTAAATAAGTTAATTTTCATAAAATTTTAGAGTAAAAAAATATAAAAATGAATAAAAAGTTAGAGGAGCAATATTAATAGAATGTGAAGAAGATTAGTGATCTTTTTTATTGAAAAAACACAATTATTGAATAATAAATTCACAAAAAATTGAATTTATGAATTATATTCTTGTTAATAATAAAAAATTTAAGGTCTAAGAAGCAATTTTAATTAAGTCAAAGTTAGTCACAAAAATCAATATTGTAGGAATACATTCGAAATTGGGAAATTATAATTAAATAAATCAAAATTAATTCAAATTAGTGGCAGTTAAAGTTGGCCAATTTAAACGATCTTGGGCTCATTCGATAAAGAATTCAAAATTAGCTAGACTTTGATATTGGAGGTACTATTTTATTTCATTCCTGGAGAGAGATAACTTCACTTTAATGTGAGGGTATAATTTAATGAATTTAGAGGTGTTTAATTAAAGACAAATTATCTCGCTCTTTGGATGTGATAAAATAGTGCCGCCAATATCAAAGTCCAGCTAATTTTAAATTCTTTATCGAATGAGCCCAAGATCGTTTAAATTGGCCAACTTTAACTTGCCACTGATTTGAATTAATTTTGATTTATTTAATTATAATTTCCCAATTTCGAATGTATTTCTACAATAGTAAAATGAGGATTTTTATTACTTTAAATTATTAATTAGATTTACCTGCACAACAAGCCTTATATACTCAGCTTTTATATTTATATAAATGAAATCAAATATTTGAAGCATTTTTTGGATTTACCTTTATTATTTCCTCTTAGTAACTTGCATTTAAATAGACCTTCCGATAGTGCTACCCCTTAAGTAATTGTTACTTATCAATATTTTGAATTCCAATTTATGAATTCCTGAGACTATTATTTGATCTAAGTGGCGCTTTTCATTATGCTTGAGTTCTTGGCTCATCGCTCATTCCTATTGGATTGCCCTTAGCATCTACTTTCTATAAATTAACATCTTACAAACTACTTTAATCAATTTGCAATATATTTATTCTAAATTCAAATAACTTTATATAATTAATTATTTGAAATACTTACATTATCATCGAACTCGTAAACTGATATTATATTTAAATAATTATATAAATGAATAAAATTAGTTTGCTTGCTTTCTCCGAAGTTACAATCACAACTCTTACAATTACCCATTGTTAAAATACTCAATTTATCTCTAAATTAATAATATTTTTATAATTATATTTAAGCTTATAATTTAAATTTAGAAAATAATCTTCAAATATATTACTAATATAAATATTATTATATGATCTACAATTGAATTATGGTGATGAAATAGCCAATAGAATTAAGGATGAGCATATAATCGTAAATATATATATAATCAGTGATATTAGTAGAGAATAATAATTTTTGTGCCAAAATTTTAAAACATGGACTCTGATGAAGATGTAAGATAAATCACTATTTCCAAGAATAGTAATCTAAATATAATTGAATTGTAGCAAGTTGTTGTGAGAATATTTGCATTTATATTTATGTAATAGGTTATTCAGATATTCTAATATACAATTATAAATATAGAGAAACAAGAGAAGACAGACAAAGAGAGTGCTAGATGACGATGAAGAAAACGAAGACATGCAAATTGATGAAGGTGCCCAGGGAGCTACTAAAGTTAGTCAATCAACTATCCAAAGACAACAATTAAATTTAAATTTATTCACTTATTAACTCCTTTGTTATATAATACCAAAAGTATATGATAATAAAACTAGTTTTATTTAACTTAACAAGACGATGTCTAAAAGGCGTCCCCACTGAAGTAATAGCCTATAAACGCTTAAGGTACAAATTATTAGATAATTTATCAAATTATAGTGACTAAGCCAAGCATTCAATAGTTCAAAGATAATGACGGAGATATCAAAATGTAGGATGTTGACAGAGAAAAGTTAACATCAAGGGTCTCAAATGGTTAAAGCGGGAGAGATTCAAAGATTTATTTTTACAATGCTTTTTATCCTTGTAAATTCATTAATTTTAAAATATAGGATAATAAATGACATAAATTGCAAATTTCAAAGGTAGCTAGATCTGAAATGACATCTACTACCCATAGAGATACAAGCGCAACAATGAATGACTTTGGAGATGATTCATAATCACTCAGAAGTATCAAAATTGGAGATGATAAAAAGCAAAAAGTATAAAAGAATAGTGGTCAAGAGGCAGGGAATTCATATTATTCTTTTTCATTTATTTGAATTTTAGAACTTATGGAAATAGGGGTGAGGAATCAATCTTTTCCCTTCTTTACTTCTATTAATTAACTTAACGATTAATTTTTATGCGAAGATTTGATCGACTGTAAACCCCAAAATTTAAAAACCAATTTTTATAAGGAATCAAGGTTCATCAAATCAATCTCAACAATAAACACAGAAGTAACAATCACTCAGTAGTTTAATCCAGCCACTCTCTTTCGATTAAATGTTAGGTCTCAATGAAAGCGCTCAATCAAAACAATCACAGTAAAAATAATAAAATTAATCTCAGAATAAATCATCCACTTAAAAGCAAAGTTTATCTACAGCCAACGCAAGTATGAATAAAAGCAGTGAAAAGCAAGAGAATTTATCTGCACAAAGATAGAAGGAAGTTGCATAAACTCAAGCCAAATAATAGTCATAGATCAAATCACCAGTGAAGAATGTTAGTTAAATATTAAGTGGTATAGATTTAAACAAGCAAAGAATATCAGGTAACACTATTCCGGGTCAAAATTAAGCAGTTATTGTTATAAATAGCGATGATGAAGATTAAACAGTGAAGAAGTCAGAAGATGGGAAAGTATCTCCAAAGAAATAATTGACAGACAAGAAATAAAGTGAAATGAAATAGTAATCTGCAAAGAAGAGACGTTCACCCTCAGAGAGTGCTTCTGATGGTTCATTCAGTTCTGGCAGTGGGTCAAGTTCAGGTTCTAACTCTGGCTCAAGTTCTGGAAGTGAATCAGGCGATGAAAGCGGTAGCTCTTCCTCATTTTCAGGTTCTGAAGATGAATCTGTGTATTCCTAATCATAAAAGAAATAAGAATGGAAAGCACAGCAATAAAAATCAGATCAAAACAAGGAACTGCTTGAGAAAAAGAGAAAATTATTGGAACTTAAGTAGAAATTACTAGCTAGTAATAATAAAGCCATGAATGCTCAGTAGAAAATGGATTATCTTAAGTAACTGGCTGAGAAAAGAATCAAAGAAAAGGAGAGAGAAAAGGCGAGAAAAGTTGAGAAAGCTTCAAGGAGCAAGTAAATTAGAAAACCTGAAAAAAGTAGAAGAGATGGAGATGGTGAAAGGCGTGAAAAGATAAAATCATCCAACAAAAAAGCAAAAACCATTCAAATTATAGATGTTGATAATATTGAAATGTAGGAAGGGGGAGATGATACTTAAAGCGATAGTTCTCAAGAAAATTAATATCAAGGGATAAAAGGTTTTAGAAAATTTAACCATCAAAATCCTGAAGAATAAAATCAATAGCTCCAAATCCTAATAAAAAATAAAAAGTAAAAGCTTTCAAATTTTTAATGCTAAAAATTAGAACCCAAATACTACACAAATTTATAATAGAATCATTTAAAGATTCAAA
>ARYC01004999.1:0-17113 GCA_000711775.1 Oxytricha trifallax
TTAGTCGTGACGTAGACGTATCTGAGTGAGTTGACTTGTCAATCCGTGACGTGGAAATTATTACTTTAAAATATGCAAAATCTAGATAAATTTAATGACAGTCTAGTCTGATTGAAATATTTTGGGCATTTTTCAATTGGGACATGTAAGTTAAAAAGTCTATAGACACATATTACTTGAAGGTTAAAGATTAAAATAATCATTATTTAGAAAAGATTATATTCTTTGATATATTTATATCAAAATTAGTTTGATTGCTAATAATGTTATTATGTAGATAAAATAATAATTAAGATATTGAGGCTATGTATTTTAATATATAATAAAAAATTTTATTATTTAGAAGTTTGTTGATATAATAAGAATTTAATATTAAAGCCTAGGGGGACTCGAAAGAACACTGAATATATTAAATATTTATATAATTTTAAATCCAATTAACTTTTGACTATGTATTTGAAACATAACTGTAAATAACTCACCAATTCCAAACAGGGCATATCATTTAGTTTTTAGTTTATGCGTTAGATTTAGATTTACTTGTAAATTTAATCATTAATAAATAAAAAGATTTTTTAATTTAATCAGTCTTGTTTTTAGCACATTCAACTCATAGTTATAATTTAAGTATTTATGCGAAACATAAATTCTTCAATGAGAAACTAAAACTAACATTTTAAAATAAAGTTTTATGGAAATGTAGCATGATAACGAAAAATTCTTGAAAATAAGGAAAAAGAATTATTAATTTACAATATATTGCTCATAGATGCCTTGCATTTTACTATATTTTGCTTTATAATTCTTGTAACTTGGTAATAGTAAATTTAAAAAATTATCAGTGATTAAAAATAAAAAATTTATTTTGTTTTAATGTTTTTATTTTAACTCACATCCTGTCCATAACTAAATTAATAAAATGAAATTAAATAAATCTATCATTTTTAATGCTTAAAGTTAAATAAAATCTTATTAATTATATGATACGAACTGGCTGTGAAGTATTCTCTTTTAAATGGAGAAGGTTTAATCAAAAGATTTATATGAAAATTTAAGCATCCAAATTTAATAAGATCTTTGAATAAAATTATTTTTAATAACCCTTGCCATACTAAATTTTGAAAACACACTCGCTGTGACTTATATCCTTTTAAAGATTAAATAATAGTGATAATTTATTTCATATATTAGAAATAATTTAGTCCATAAAAATCACAAATATCTCAGCTTAGAAAAATATACTAAAGAGTTTTTTGCCTATTTTTAAAATTTAACAACTAATTTAAATTGTCTTTCTTTTTATATGCGTGGATTCTAATAAATGTGAGCTTTTATTTATAATGAGTATTTATTTCAAAACCTAAAAATGTAGATGAAAATAAAGATAACTTGAATGTTCTAAATCTTCACATTAATATAAGCATGACGACTAACGTAAACACGGTTAAATTTAGAAAAATTTCACAATTCTAGATCCTTAATGATTTATAAAATTAATTTTAATTCATTTACTAATTAAATTTTGAATAATAGTTTATCTGATTTGGTTTCAAATTCACTACCCTATTAGAATATATATTTGGCTTATTAAACTTTAAATGTATTATCAAACTAATTTATTTGTTTTAAATTCAAAGATTTTCCATTAATCAAACAATAAATACTTCAAGACACATATAATTTTAAAATATTTTTAATTTTTAAGATTAGTTTTTCTTTTAAACTTACTTATTGTACTTCTACTATAAGCTTCGAATTCATTGACATCTAGGCCAGCTCCTTTAACCAATGAAATTTATATTTTTACTATATGTAATTTCTTAAACGTGAAAAGTGATCAGCTTATCCCACAAGGATTTAGATAACCTTTTGGTTGATGTCTAATAATATATTTATTAGAGCAAGAATTAACCTAGTTCACATTTAAGCTTATTAGTTTCTGGCTAATCCTCAGCATAATCAATTTTTATATCTACTTTCTCCTAATGACATTTTAAACTTTCTCTTATTAAGCTGGGTTGATTTCGGCTGTTGATTATTTTTTTGTATCTAAGCGAGAAGCCTCTCAACGGGGTTTTGTTAAAATTTGTATGGTCCAAGAAGCATTATTGTTATTTGGAAGACATTAAGCTTCTCAGATAAATAATTACTGCTGGGGTATGATGCGTTATCAAGCATGACCATGTGTCTTGATCGATAAAGTCTCAGTATTAAACAGTGTTACTAATTGATTAGCATGAAGTATTTATAATAAACCTTTGAATTATTTGTTTTTAATTAAAATATGCCTTTATCAGTTTATTATTTTTATAATTTTATAATTAATTGACCTTAAGGAAAATTTAGGCAATTTAAATCTCTGAAATCTAGGAATTTCAATTTAGTTCTTGTAAAAGAGTAAGCAATAAAGACCCTAAATTCAATATTATTATGCTATCCTTACACTTATCAAACACAATAATTCAAATACTTTCAAGTTTCCTTCATTATTTAAAATTATATAATTAAATCACGGATATAAGAATATAAATTAATATAAAAAAGCACAACATTAAATATATGCATAAAACAAAAAAAACAAATATAGGCATAATTGTATTTTGTAAGTAAAATGATATTAAAAGTTTTCATAATAAAAATGCTTTAGCATTTGTAAACTATTTATTCAGTTACATAAAATAGAGTAGATGACAATAGTTGCATTTTCTTACATTATTTTAAACTTATTAATTATATATGAAATATTTATTATATAAAACAAGACATTTTGTATATTATTAAAAAAATAATATTTCCTACTCTTTTTATTTGATTTATATAAAACAATTTGTGTTCTGAGGTCTCCTGAATTTACTGAATAAAATGCTTTATTATTTTTGCAGAGACCCGCTATTATATTAAGGCCATTAAGTCTCTTAAAAGCAGTAGTAAGATTAAGACTCTTTCATTTAAACTAGCTTTTAGTCTTATTTTAGCTGAACCTCAACTAAACTCTCTTCTTTGTTGATTATTATTAAATTCTTATGGATTATTTTTAGATAATAAGAGGTAACGGACTGTTTTTATTATTTAGATTTCAAAACTTTATCCCTAGAGTTGAGATAATATATATCTTTCGATGGTTTAAACTTGTTATTTTCTTTAAAAAGCTTCTTATTGATTGCCACAGAAATGAAAGTATTCAATTGAGGCTTATTTCTTTTTATAGCCACTTACAGTTTAGCTTACTTTCGTATTTGGTACCACAATCGAAGATGCGTGCCTCAGATTCATTTCTAAATTTTTGAAATTTTCTTTTTCAACAAGTTTTCTCGGATGGTTATAGAATTCATTTTTTAGAATAAACTCTTTAATTTTTATTAAACTTAGGCTATAATTTCACCTTATTACAGACAGAGACGAATTACAAAATAATAGCAGATTCTCTATTAATCTCGAAAGCTAATTTCTTTCTGATACCTTTCTCTTTCTAGTAAAGCATTAAACAATTATATGACCTGTTGAGTAAAAAATAGAAGGTTGCTGACGTTGACTTATCAACAACAAGTTTTTTTCAAAGGTCTATGAGATAGAATTTTTGAAAAATAAGTGAAAATTTATTCTTAATTAAATTTCTCTATAGAGAATTCATTTTAATAAGGACCATATTTAATTTTAAAAAATTTATATAAATAAAAGCCCAAAAATAATTATTATAATTAAGATTTGTTGTAAATGGGGACTGAGCCTTAGAGAGATTTATGAATTAAGAATGCTGATTTGAGACAAAATGTGTTCTAGGCTGTTTATTTTAGCAAATCCTAAGCTGACTTAAGATGAACTAAGCTTGTAAACGTATCTTGCAGCATTTATAATAAGAATTTGTAGATATTGCTCAATAAGTTCTTTTTATGTTGCATTTATTCTTATATGCTTCTTGTTCTTAAGCACAATTTTCTCTCTACAACTCTATATCTACATTTCATATTAATTTTCACTTATTTTTAAAAAAACTTTTTTACTGAACTCTTTTAATAGATTTTTATGCATCTCAGTCAATTAAGGTAGTTAAAATCTACTACAATCAAAATGCCCACTCTTTTATAAAAAATATTTATGAATTAAAAGTTGAAAAATTAATTTAATAATTTTATTCTTAAAACCCCAAAAGTAATTTTTCAAGCAATCGTGAAAGAAATGATTAATTAAGTATAAGGTATTAATATATATTGCGAAAAAGTGAAACCCCATAGAGAGATTAGAAAAATCTAACGGAAAGTGAAAATAAAAAAGTGAATTATAAAACCCTTGATTTAAACTATTAAACGATTAAATATTTAAAATTACAAAACATGGCAGACTTTTCCGCACTTGATATATCGAGTAAAACCGGTCCAAGAATGGCGAAATTAGACTTATTCGATAGCCCTTTGAAATATAGGAAGAATTTAGGTGTTCGGGTCACGCAGCACACACTATGGCGAAGTTGCGCTTTATGTAATTTTGCCTGTCTACTAAGGAATCACAATTCTCACTCAAAACAGCTGCATCAGGGAATGCCCAGTCTCTCACGAGAAGAAAGACTAGTGTGGAGATTTCATCGCCTGGGAGGAAGCTCTTCTCTTGAGCATTGGCTTTAAGCAATCGCGATGCCTGGGCTCTGGGATCAAGCAATGAGTACTGAGTGGCATTTGGTGTCTACCGTTTAGCAAGCAGGAAGGCGTTCAGCTACTGCAAGAGTTGGGAAAGGAGTGCTGGGACATCGGGACCTCGTCATGAGTCGTTAATATCTGCTCGACAAGGGGGCTGCGCAAAATCCATACATCCTTAGATGGCTTGGCACCAGGAGGAGCCCAAGTCGTAGCGATGGCAATGGATTAGTTCTTTGTCTCCTCATCAGATCCGATGGACCACCACTTTAACATCTTTCTCTTGTAGCGTCTCAGGATTCATTCTCTGACCTGGTGTGGAAAAATGGTTTGGGCTTAAGAGGAAAAGCTTCGATATCCAGAGGAAATCTCTAAATGAATTCCTAATATCACTTGAAGAAATCCAAAACTCATGTTAGAGGAACTCGAGGTGGCCCTCTTTTTTTGCAACTGTGCTTGTGCATGCTGTCTTCGCGCATCTCCATGGCCAATTAAGGGGGTACAGCGGCTCTGATGAGGAGACAAAGAACTAATCCATTGCCATCGCTACGACTTGGGCTCCTCCTGGTGCCAAGCCATCTAAGGATGTATGAATTTTGCGCAGCCCCCTTGTCGAGCAGATATTAACGACTCATGACGAGGTCCCGATGTCCCAGCACTCCTTTCCCAACTCTTGCAGTAGCTGAACGCCTTCCTGCTTGCTAAACGGTAGACACCAAATGCCACTCAGTACTCATTGCTTGATCCCAGAGCCCAGGCATCGCGATTGCTTAAAGCCAATGCTCAAGAGAAGAGCTTCCTCCCAGGCGATGAAATCCCACACTAGTCTTTCTTCTCGTGAGAGACTGGGCATTCCCTGATGCAGCTGTTTTGAGTGAGAATTGTGATTCCTTAGTAGACAGGCAAAATTACATAAAGCGCAACTTCGCCATAGTGTGTGCTGCGTGACCCGAACACCTAAATTCTTCCTATATTTCAAAGGGCTATCGAATAAGTCTAATTTCGCCATTCTTGGACCGGTTTTACTCGATATATCAAGTGCGGAAAAGTCTGCCATGTTTTGTAATTTTAAATATTTAATCGTTTAATAGTTTAAATCAAGGGTTTTATAATTCACTTTTTTATTTTCACTTTCCGTTAGTTTTTTCTAGTCTCTCTAATGGGGTTTCACTTTTTCGCAATATATATTAATACCTTATACTTAATTAATCATTTCTTTCACGATTGCTTGAAAAATTACTTTTGGGGTTTTAAGAATAAAATTATTACCTTAATCTTAAAATGGGAATTTCTCGAAAATTGTTTCATATTTTCATTATCATCAACATCATCATCATCATCATAGTAGTTTTATCATCAATATCTTTTAACTCTACTAAGTCTGCTCTTTGTGTAGTCTTGCGAAGTGCAATCTAGTTAACCAATGATTTTTACTTTATAAATCCACTAAAAAACAACATTAAAAGATATATTATTCGCAATTAACAGTATATTTTAGTGCTGTACTCCCATTTGTGTCTGATTTTTAAGAATACTATAAATATATTGAGTTTTGATTTAAATAATTTATTTTGTTTAATGAATTTCAATTATAAGTTTAATTATGCTTTGTAATATTTGTATTTGCTACAAGCCTTACAACTCTGAGAAGTCCTTTTGATTGCTTAAAAGAAGTTCTCTTTGGCCCTGCATGATCTCTTGTACTTTCACTATTTTTACACAATTCTTGATTTAATCTCCAATTAAGCTACCTCTCTATCATTTAGCTAAAATACTTTTATAGGTTAAAAGCCTGCAATGTCTATTTTTAATAGTGTTTAATTGAAAAATTACGGGGTTCATTCCTTTTTAGTTACTCTTCTTTATCGTTGCTATATGAGGAAGAAGAGCTCATGTTATCACTATTGTATTGATTAGATGGTCTTGAGAAATAATGAGTAATTTTGCTCTAAATGTTATCAGTTATTTCATTTTAATAATAAAGTTATTGTATTAATTGAAAAGAAAGTCTTTATGGTGAATTGAGTTTCTGTTTTATATGTAATTATAAAATCCAATTATTATATTATTTCCTATTAAATATGTACAAATATATTATAATTTTTAAAGAATAATTGCTAAATTACGATTAATTGAAAAATCCACAGCATAAACCCTGCACAAGATAATATGCATTAAATTTGACAAAATATGAGTTTCAAGAATGAGCTTAATAACTTTTAAAATTATAACTACATCAAATACTTGCCCCATATTAGATGTATAAAAATTAACTATGCATTACAAATAGTTAGAAGAAAGAAAGTTTACTCTTAATTACTTTGTATTGTACCTTTAAATAAATCATGTTAATGTCAGAGTAATTCCCCAATTTAGGTTTAGTTTATGATCTTATCAAATTTGTAGTGATTTGATAAGATATGCTTAAGTTCTTGCCAGACTAGTGTAATTGGATCCACCTCGATAACAGGCTGATCTGTAATGTAATTATCCCTTTAGATAAAGAAAGTTTTAGTCGAATGATTCATCATGCTTAGGGACAAAAGACATGAAAAAATTAATAAAAGATAAAATCTCATTGCGAATATGACGCTAGTATTCGCCATAGTTTTGAATAATTCCTAGCAATTCAGTTGTATGTATTCTAGTTTAAACAAATTTATAGAGTAAAGAGACAGATTTGCTTATCTATTGAAGCTAACATCTCAGAGAGAGACAAGATAGCAAAAAATGAAGAATTTAAGGTAATAAAATATCAAAAAAATTTATATTAAATAAATAAAGTAAAATAAGAATATATGCAATTTCATTATTTAGATGATTAGCCAGCTGGCTTATAATATTTTTTGTTACAATTGCATTAAGTATTATTATTCAATACGATTTTAAATAAAACAATTCTTTCTTATGAATAGTTTTTGAGATGATACAGATTGATGTGTTTGTCTGACCAGTAGTTGCTGTTTACTCCTAAAACTTGTAACCCCCATCTTTTAAAGGCTTCATTTGTGACTGAAAGGTAAGTGCGTTTAGGAATTTCTTTAATATATTAACAATTTGCTCTTATAATTAGGACCTTAAATAATTTGCTAAGGGGCTAACCAATTTTAAACTACAAAAAATGAGTAAACAAAATATTTAAGGGAAAAAGATTTAGATACTAATAGACTTTAAGTTAATAAGAATAGTTTTTAAAATATTAACGATAATTAATTAAAATTAGTTTTAATAAAAAAAATGTATAAATAAATGAAGAGATAAATTAGATGGTTGAGCACGGATAATTACAAAATTAATAAATATAAATGAATTATAAATAAAGTCAAATAACAAAAATTAGGAGTTTTTATTTTTTTAATTTAACTTTAAATAGACATAAATGACCAAACTAAAAGTATCTATATGCCTTTGATCATCTTAATGCTTTGTTTATTCAATTTTCTTGTAAATTTTGGACAGTTAAATAGTTTCTTCGATGGTTAGCCATTATTTCATATTTGAAGACTTCCTTTTATAAGGAGCCTTTTTTACTATAGCTAGCAAATCTTATAAGTTTTTTCTTAATATATTAACTAATAAATTTTACTTTTCTATTTTAATTGATTATATTACAAATTATATTAGCTTTTTGAGTTCTCTATTCTTTATACTCTTCACATCTAATTTATGGACTTGCGCATGTTATTCCTCTAAATTTTGATTGTTTCATCTAAAGCATCTTATTCTATTTGAGTCTAGCCACCTTCGCCATTTAACTTCAATTCCTTTAGCTTTTAATTAGCTAAAATGATATTTTTTGTGAAGCAATTGATTAAAATAGATTACACATGTTTAGAATTTAATATTAAAAGAAATTTATGAAAATCACAATATATTAATCTGAAAATATATTATAAAAATTTGGTTGATTAATTAATAAATATAAGAAACTTAGAAATCTAAAAATCATTTTACCTAATAAAGTAAAAATATAGGATAATTTCACTATTAAATTTTGGGGGGGGGAAGTTTCCTGCCCCCAGACAGTTTCCTGCCCCAAAAGGTAGTTTCCTGCCGCCAACATTAAATTTTATGTTTTTGCAATAAATTTAATAGAAACAAATAAATTTCAATTTCAATAACCATAACCATGTACTATACATCATTAATTATTATATAATTTTCAAGGTACATAATTACTCGTTATCAAATTATATATTATTGACAAGGCTAAAATAAGTGTTTTTATAAATAATTAATGTAATTTTCATTAAATTTTAAATTGATTATAAAGGTAGAAATGATATTTGAAGCATAATTTATAAAAAAACTACATAATAATAGATGATAAAGATTCTTTGAAAATTATAAAAATTGCATATTTTTAGTACGGGGCAGGAAACTACCTTTTTGGGGGCAGGAAACTTCCCCCCTTGGGTGCATATAAAATTTTGGGGCAGGAAATTTCCCCCCCCCAAATTTTTAATCATATTTTTCCATGCTTTCCATATAAAATTAATGTAATAAAATTAAAAAATTTAATCAAATTAAAAAAATTAAAGTACTCTACCACAAAACATGTTTGAAGTGTAAAATATATGGCAGACTACTTAGATTTTTATTTTTATTATTTTAATAGTGAATTCTATTTTAAGCATGTTTAATCTTTATTAAAAAATTATTTCTTCATTATTCTCATATTTAGCTTTTTGTGCGAAGCTTCTTGCTTTTCGTGAGCTGTTTAATTTGTAATAGAGGAAATTAAAGTTTTGTTGTTGTAAGGATCTGGTAATTCTTTTTTGTCAAATATGTTGTAAGAAATTTATCAATCATATTTATTTATCAAATAAGTTAACAAATAAACAAATTTCTGACTATTTTTCTTATTAAATTCCAAATTAAGTTGCTTTGAGCTAATTATTGACAGTCATCTCATCATGATTTTATCAAATTTCCTAAATGCCACTCAATAGAGTTTGTAGATTAACTGAAATGTGTTTCATAAAGTAAAATTTATAAAATTTAAAAAATATAAATAAAATATTAATAAATAATTTTCTCACACTGTTTAATATTTATAATTATTTAATTTAAGAATATCTATCTTGAAATTTTGAATTATTTGGATATGCGTGCCAAATAAATATTATATAGAGCTCATACATTAAATCAGTAAATAGAAATATAATATATCAAATAAAGAGTTCAATTTAATAAAACAAAGATTTTAAAATACAAGTCATAAATAATATATAAAACTAAGATTCTATTTAAATAATCTGTGATATCTATTTGATTAGTAAATTTTATCCTCAACTTAAAAATTAAAAGAATGAACTTTCAATATTGTAAAGTTTAATTCTATTAACGGATTTTTTATTGAATGTTGAGTTATTTAATATTTTTTGGGGTCTATTTTTTTAATTTTGAGATTGATTAAATTAGATTAGAATAAAAAATATAAGAATTGTGTGAATAAATTATTGAATTAAATAATTATATTTGGAAATTAAGTTAATTTTACTTATTATCAAAGAGTTACTGTCAAAATTGATCGAGCAGCCGGCATATAGTTGATATTTTTAATAAATTTCAATGATAAACCAATAATAAACCATACTATCTTCAAACAATAAGAATCAAAATCTGTTCTTGTTCTTATGCTTCAGATAAGATTAACACAGCATTTCTCTAGTTGATATGATTTATTTGCAACTAGTCTTCCTCTTTGGAAATTTTTCCATTTAATAGAAAAGCATTACAGAACCTAATATATTTTAAAATAGCTCACTATAATAAAGTAGGCAAAGAAAGCAACAATCAGTCAAAATAGTATAAAAACTTGAAATTTGAAAACCCTAAAATACATGAATTGATATAAATAATATAAACTTAAATAATTTTTATAATTTAATCTAAGAAATTTGTTTAACATATTTAATTATTATATTTATATGGGACCAAGTAGTAAAAGTTTTATATTTTTGCTACTTGGTACCAATCCTAATATATTAATATAAAATTTATAAATAAAATAAAGATAATTCAAATTGTTGTTTTGAAATTACATTAAATTTCTATTAATATTAAATGTTATTTATTCGTGCTTATTTATTACAAAAATTATAATTATTTAATGCTTAAAATTTGATAAGTTTTTTAGATCTTATTCTAGGAATTAATATATAGTTTACTCTTTTTCTAAGACTATGAGATAATGAAATGTAAATTTAATAGATAAGTAATTGCACTATTAATTTTAATTCTTTAATAATTCATTTAAAATAATAATTAAATAAAATTAATATAATTATTGGGACCAAGTAGTAAAAATATAATAATTTTGCAACTTGGTACCAAAGTAATATTTAAAATACTAAAAATTAAACAAATTTATTAAATAATATTATAATACTCATTGAATCTTGCCTCTATAAAGTTATATATTTATGAAACTTCTATATATTCTAGATTTTGTTTCTATTTTGACTGAATTAAGAGATGGGGATGAAAATTTATTTCATGTAGAATTCGTTTAAGTGATGATGATGATTAATGATTTAAAATCAAATAATTTTAACATATCACTGTTTAATACTAAAATCAAACCATATATTTTATTCGTGACGTAGACGTATCTGAGTGAGTTGACGTGGCAAACTTCCGTGACGTATTACGTCGTGAAGACCAAAAACTCCGAAAAAACCATTCTCGCTATTACCTAGTCTTCTCCCAAAATCAAGATGTCACCACAGTTTGTACTTGGGGACAGAGCATGTGAGATCTAACTGAGTGACATAAGATGGAGAAAAACGCTTATCGGTCCCACCGCTGCTGGGAAACGTAATCCCTACCCCTTCGCTGTGGTAGCTTCAGCACCCTAACCTGGTGTGGGAGAAAAATCCTTATCGTTGGCTTCAATGGTTTTCGTTTTCTCACTTTCGAAGGCAGAGCGTACCTTCATCCAGCTACCTATTACCTAGGAAACTGAACTCAAGCCAGGTAACTCATCTATGCAGGGAAATCCTTAGCGTGCAGAGACTCAAGGAGTCTAGGATATGACAGATTGAACCCCGCCGACTGGTCCCTCATGCGTTGTGACCAGCAACCCCCTACCTGCCCTCTGTTGGCCTTAGTGTAGTAGAAAGCTCTATTAGAAAGTCTCCAGCCTAGGGCACCTGTGGGTCACCCTATCCTTATAACTTTTTAATTTAATAATAATGTTCGTTTAAGTATTATACTATACCCTATTTTAGATTGCAATAAGAGCTTGTCGTGATGGTAAATTTACATAAAATTTTTCATTGAGCATAATGTTGGGAATTTTATTTCATTTATTCCAAAAGTTATTTAAGACAAGTCTATTCTTTTTAACTTAGGGATGATTCACTCAATACTATTAGCATTTAAGCAGTCTTTAGTTAATTTATTGTTTCAAAAATTTTCTACGGAGAGCCTAAAAATATTTGCCAATCATACTAATAAAATAATTAGAGAAATCTTAAGACATATTTAGAAGTTATTTTTGCTTGAAATACTCATAAAATAATGTTTGATGAAATAACTTACACATATCAAATAAGAATGAGTAAATAATAAAAAATGTAAATATTAATCTTAAATGCTAATATAATTTGTTTTGTTTATTTTAATTCCTCTTATGCAATAACGTATAATTCTATGTTATTTAAATTTAGCAAAGTTTATCTTTTTAAAAGCTATATTTAAATATATATAAAGAGTATAAAATATAAAAATTATAAACAAACGATTAGAATAATTTAAATATATATTAACTAATAAGATTGGATAAACAATTCATTTTATTAAGAATTTATAAATTGTATAAAATAAAACTTAATTTAGTAAATATAAGTTTAAAGTTGATGACAATCTTATATGAAATATATTACTTTTCATAAGCTCATAAATAATAATGGCTTTATTTATTAAAAATTAGTTAGTTAGTTAAGAAATTAGAAAATTAATATTAAACGAAAATAATATTGAAGATATTCTTCCTCCCGATCTCCCCTCCGTAAGCATCAAGTGTGGTCACCACCAAACTCGACCGTAGTCCAAACACGTGTCCTTTCTTCCATGTACCCACTCCGGATTTCCAAGCCGAGTCATGTACTGCCATTTAACGTCATACCAGCTCCGGACGAGTATCCCGTGCTTTTTACCAGGTACAGACTTCACAAAACCCAGGGATATTCCGTACTTTTTACCAGGTACAAATATCAGCGAACCCTGGGTTTTGAACCCCCTAACCTTTCAGAATTGGTCAGGTGACCAACCGTCTGGACAGTAGGTCCGAAATTTTATTTACAATTATTCTAATTTTATTTTACTCCTAGTTGAACCACCTAATTAGTTATAGTTTATATTTAATAAACTTCACTTCAGATAATGGTATTAGAAAAAATTTCTCATCTAGCAGTGTCAAATAGTCGTTTTTCAAGTATAATAAAGCTAGTTTTTATTAAACAATATCACTTCTATAGTTGTACTTCACATAGTCCTCCAATTGCTGATGCCAAAGCTAAATAAAATATGTAAATTGGTGTTTAACAATAAATATGTAATGAAAAATATTTGCAATGATAAAAATTAAAATCCCAGCAATCATTCAAGTTCAATAAGGTCTCTTGTTTAGACAGTTAATTCATTGAGATTTCTGAGCAAATCTCATTTAAATTTTTTTATTTAATTCAAATTTATGAGCTATTTGATTTTTAAAGAGCTTTTAGGCGATGTATCTTTCATTATTTTCGGGTTTTACAATACTACATTAAGTAATTGCTGATTCCTATTTATATTTTCAGCATTAATTTTTGGAGAATATCTTTATATATGTCTCAAGTTAAATAAATTATATCAAATTTACTGTTTTGAGAATTTATTTAAAATTAAAAATCTATTTTCAAATACTCTTTTAGTTTTATACAAAGCAAAACGATAAGCAAAAAAATCACAAAATTCCAAGTAATCCTGTTATTTGATAAATATATAATTTGTGTGTGATATTAATTTGAAAGTCATAGTAATTTCTAACCTAACTTAGACAACATATCTGAACAAAATTCCCTTATGCTTTAATTCGAATATCACGGATCAACCATTGCCATTATCTTCTTTCATAATTCTAATAAACAGTATTTTCAGGCATTGCAAGGTGTTTTGTAGTAGCATTATTGCCAGTGTATCAATCTTTTTAGAGGTTAATGCTAACCCCATCAAAGGTTCGATTCCAATATTCATACTATTTAAGAGTTCACGCTCCTCTAAAATTTCAGAAAATGCCTCTAATTCATCGATAAATAGGCAATTTACGAAACCAAAAAATTTTTCAGAGTTAGGCAACTTCTTTAAAAGGTTCATTATATTATATAAAAGTAAGATTCAAAATAATTTTTTTTCGTATTAAAGGTATAGCAGTAACTAAACATACTGATTCTTTATAATATGAAGATAAAAATAACAAATTAAATAATTAAGAATAAAGAAGATTATATAATTATCAAAAAAAAGGAGTCACATATTTGAAATTATATTCGAAGTAATTTAATATGCAATCTTTATTTAATATATAAAAATAAATATTGGGACCATAACCAAAAATATATTGCTTTAACTATTTTCAAAATATTTAAAATAATCAAATAAATAATATCTAAAAGTATTTTTTTTTAAAAATATACAAATATGTTTATATTTTTATTTATTAAATGATTTTTTAATTCACAATTTTATAACTATTTTGAATGATTCCTACGAAATATTTTATCCAAAGAATTAGTACTTTAATTAAGGCATCTGTAATATGTATTCGTGAATATAATATAAGGTAAGCTCTATTTATATCTTGGTTCCATAATTTGCTTTAGGCATTAAATAGTTGAAGATGAGGGCCCTTTAGTTTGGTAAGCATTTTGGTTGGATCTTAGTGACCCATTTTACTGTTCTCTACCACAGTCTTTAAGAGCGTTTAAAGCTCTTAATCAATTTTGCTACCATAAACTCGTAGTTTCTTTTGCCTGTTTTTACTCAGAACGTGCTTGCTGATTATCCTAGGGATATTCCATGAATTCCAGAGCTTTTTAACTCTTCTAACTCATGAAAAATTTTAATTTCAAGATTGGTGTGAGGAAGCAAGAGTTTTGACTTGTCAATAAAATCTGGATCTTTTGCTCAATCATACATAGATTTACGATCCGCTTCTTGTTCTAAAGTAATAAATTATCAAATCCTTATAAATCTTTAATAGATGTAGGAGTTTAAATCTGAAATTTAACAGAATCGTCAAGATTAATTTAATGTCTCCTTTGTGCTACTAGAATTCATGGAGGGTTTTCATTTACATTGGAAAAAACGAGGGAAAATTAATTTTCCGCTTAATTTTTTTAATTAAAAAATATTAATTTAACTTTATCTTTATTAAAATTTAATTTATTTTTGGAGGGGAAGTTTCCTCTGTAATTTCTTTAATTTTCGAAGAATCTTTATTATCATTCAAAACACCAAAATCCTTTCAGTAGTTTGATTGAAATTTTAATTGATAAAAGTATACTATTAATGCAAGCTTTATTAGGATTTTAATAAGGTTTTTGTTGGGATTAGGGTTAAAATGTAATGAAATTAGTGTGTATTTAAGCTGTAGTTTTTAAATACTCACTCAAACAGTACATTGGCATCATCAGTTAGGCCAATTATAATAAATATTGAAAGTTTTAGTGCCTGCATCTTAATAGTAATTTTACTATCTCAGAGGCAGTTAGGTTTCTCACTGTTTTAATTAGTTTATTCTCTGACTTATCTCTTTGCTCCAGAGATTCAAAACCCCAAAACCCTTTCAGTAGTTTGATTGATAAAATTAGACTATTAGTGCATACTTTATTAGGGTTTTAATAGGGTTATGAAGGGGATTAATGCTTAAATATTAGTAATTTAAGTGAGTATAGCAAGCGAGATTTAAAGATATTTCACAGAAATATTAGCTAAAAGTCATGTGTCAGTGGTCTGAATTTTATATTCCTAAGTTTATGTATGATCGTTTTAATTGTATAATAATTCTCTTAGCTTGGCTTGATAATAATTTAGTATGCAAGTTCTTTGAGACCTCCATTTATTTTATTTTTATCGAGATAGTGTTTGATTCTCTGATTAGAATCTCTCTCAACCCTGCAGATAAAGTAATCGTATCTTGGCATGTTATACTCTATTATTATTAGTGCAAGAGCGAAGATATACCATTAAGTATTTCCATCACTCCAATCCTCTCACTCTAGGTAATTTCAAGGAATACACCATACATTTCCTTATGTAGAAGCTTGCACTCTTTAAGCTCTGTTAAAGCCAATAATATAAACTCTAAGACGCTGAAAATTCATTATGATGTTCTCTGGCTTTGAGTCTCTATAAACGTAATCTAGCTTGTGAAGCTCTTCAATTCCTTCAACTACCTGCTATGCTATCTAGCTAATATATCTCTGACATCTATTGTCAGATAAGAATTCTCTTTAAGTCATTTCTAGTGAAGGTAGCCTAAAGGTTACATAATCTTTGCCAAGTAAAATAGCATCGAGCTAGATGATATGCCTGCATTCATTGAACTTTGCTTTTTAAAGAGCATAATACTCATTAGCAAATTCCAATTAGAACTTGTCATCAGCAAGGAAATATATCTTGTAAGCATATAAGTCATCAGTAATGACTCTCTTCTCTATTTATCTTCGAGAGTGAGGTAGCTTTCTAGGCAAGAATCTTAGTCAATAATCTTTAATATGGGAATCTTTATTTCCTCTATTTAACCATAATTTTATTGATCTCAGAGACTGTAAAGTTCTTGACTGCTTTCATCATTTTAACTTACTTCTAGACTTCAACTCTAAGAGACTCCACTGGGTTTCTTGATCTTCTCTTTTAGAGGAATCAATTCCCTGTAGGTTCATGAATAAAGACAAAACTTTTATTGTGCTTTTTCTTTAAGTGCACTTTAAGGTCTCTAGTATGAGAATATGGCTTATCACAAAACTCACAGACATACTTTCCATCTTTGTTTTAATGCTTGAGATATAACCTTGGCATATCGTTGTGTATATCTCTCAAGTGTCTCTTATAAGTTGACTTGTAAGGGAAATTTTATTGCATTCTTTGCATTAATAGTCAACTTTGGCTGGTATTTATTAATGCTCTAGGCCGGGTTGTTTAACCTCTTCCTCAATTTGCACAGCTTCTTTGATAACCTTCTACTTAACTTATATTTAAATCTCAAAGCTAGACTGGTCAAAGTTGTCATAAGTAGGCTCCCACTGAGTACAAGCGTCTCTGGTCCTCTACTTTTCTTGGTTGCTGGAATGATAACTTTTATTGACTGCATCCAAGTAATGCCGCTCTTCTTAACAGGTTAGCGCTCATTTTAGTTTGCTGATATATTTTATTATAATAATGATAAAATATACCTTGATAATCTATAATAGGAGAGTAGATTCTTTGCTGAGAGG
>ARYC01005000.1:0-60166 GCA_000711775.1 Oxytricha trifallax
TCAGCATGAATAAACTTAATATTATTCTATTAGGCTCTCTGAATTTAATTATAAATATAATTTAAGTTGTTGTTGTAAAAATGGCAGAGTGAAATCAATGACTCTCTTGATACGATTTACACCTTTGTAAGAGATACCGTTTCGTTTATAAATGTTTGCAACAGTCTATGCAGAGATCTTCAACTCAGGGAACTGGCGATGAAACATAATAGCTCGTTAGTCGAGAGAGAAGTGAGCCAATACTTCAAAGTTTTTTCATTAATAAGATAGTCAATATGCTTCTATAGAAACTTAGACTTCCTCTTAGGCTAAGAATTCAGCTTCTATTGCTTTAATTACACAGCTTTCAAGCAGTGAGAACGAACAGTTGATGGACTACGCTTTAAAAGAAGTGCAATAGACTTATAGTTCAGTACTGGTTAGACTTATTCACTGTATATATCACATCCATATCGCAGTTTAAACACTAAATCTATATATTCTTCATCATAAATAGACCCCAAAAGCTTGCTATTTTAGTCTCGCATTAATTAATAACCCCAACCCCTAACAAATTCCCTACAAATCAAAGCACTTATAAACCTCATTAAGGAGTTTTGGGGTTTTGATTGCGAATACTTATCTGGTTTTAAGATTTAGAGTAAAAACAAAGGAATTCAAGGTTTTCAAGGAAAAGAATAAGCTACATTAAACAATACAAAATATATAGTGTGCACATCCATTCCTAATATTTTAATTCTTAATTTACACATAGATTTAACAACTTTTAAAAAGAATTATGAAATTTTACTACTAGTTGTGAGCGCTCATAATTTAATTTTATGTAATTTATGTGTAGTTATTTGGGAGGGAAAGTGTAATAGAATACTAAAATAAAGACCAAGAGGCAGAATATGTCGAAAAAGACATCACAAGAGAGTTTGGACTGCATTAAGTAAATTTAAAGTTTCTAGAGATAATTTCACCATCGAGATAAAGTTTCCATATAGAATTGAAGAAAAATGGAGTAAAAATTATTACTTGAAAAAATTAATGGGAAGAAATATTGCAACTGAATTAAAAATTCATATCCAATCATTTGGGATATATATAAGGAATGACTTATTTACACTTCAAATGAAGTACATCCCAGACTAACTCCAACTGATACTTTAAAATGGCTTGATAAGAGCTCATGATAGAGATATGAAATTGCATGCTTAGAAAGGAAAGGCAAGAAGAGAAAGTGAGCTGCTGTCATAATAAGGGGCTCTATTAATAATTTAATCATAATATTTTAACCATCATTATTTAAAACAAGAAAATGAAATTCTTTTTAATTACAATATCAAGATGACATCGATTAATTCCTATTTGATATAATGAAAAGCATTTAAAACCCCAAAACCCTTTAATGTGGTTTATAAGTGCTTTGATTTATAGGGTAAAGTTGGGATTTATAGGGCAAGTAGAGAAAACGCATGTTTTATGTTGGTTTAATATGTATTTATAGAATATTATAGTTTTAAATCAAACTAATTTTATCTACTTGTCTTTGTTATACTTCATGAATCTTGCTGTCTACAGAGGCTCTAACATACCATCTAAGGAATATTTAGGATAGGCAGGGGCTCTTATTATTTTCTTCTCTACAATCTTTCTTATTCCTTAGCAAACTTCATTCTGCTTTAAATGCTTTTCTGCTAAGCCTATTGACTGCTTTTAAAGCTTAGTGCCAAAGTAAGCCATAATATCCTTATCGCACTCTTATATTATTGCTGCTACTCCCCATACATCCCATAAAACAGAACAATTCGTCCACTTCTCTCTTGCTGGAAAGTATCATGGAAGTGCCAAGCACCTTTGTTAGTGTGACTATCTCTTACATTATATCTCTATTAAAATCTATGACTACTATTTCTAAGAGACGGAGGTTTAGAATAACATTTTATGGCTTCAAATCTCTGAGAACATATCCTAGTTCATGAAACTCTTTCACACCTTCGTCAACTCAGAGAGTATCTCGTTGAGATCATCAGGGTATCTATTATGATATAGATAATCTCTTAGAGTCATCTCAAATTTCTTAAATCTGAAAGCTATGAAGCCATGACCTAGAATAACTCCATCCAACTTAATCAAATTCTTGCAATTCCTTTTCTATGCCTCTTTAAGTATGATATACTCGCTCGCGAATTCATTCTAATACTGCTAATTCTTTATGAGATAGCTGAAAGGGGAAATCTTGTATGCATATTCATCGACCACCTTAAGTTTAGCTTTGTTAAGGACGTCTATAATTAAAAAATTTTCAAAGCAGCTGAAAATGTCAATTGCATTTAGAGAGGTATATACAAAGATCTCTCTTTTAAGCAAACTACAACTTTTTTCTCTATTAGCAGGTTGAGCCATCTATTCGTAGCGTTTTTATCTTTTAAGCTTCTCCTGCTGCTCTCTTTGTGATTCAACTGTTTTTGATTTCCTTTTGACTGGCACAAGTTTTCAGGTCTCTTGGTCTTAAATCAAGAACTCACTATGGTGATGTTTCTTTATGTGTTCCTTGGCTTTAGCTGAGTGGGTAAGACTTCTCACAAGTAGTGCACTAGTACTTGCCATCGACCTTATCACGCTTAAAATACATTTTATTCTTACCAGAGTGCACCTCTTCATATGATTCTTTAAACTTGAGTCGGTAGAGAATAAATTTTAGCAGTCTTAGCATTCAAAGGTTTTTATCTTCTCAATCTGTAGCTATTCTTTTACTTCATCAACATCTTCTATTGATGTTTAAACTCCCATCTCAGCTTTCTGCTTCTTGTTCTAAACTTCAATGATAAAAACCAAGGCTTTAAATTCAATTGTCCTTAGCTCTGTCTCCCTCTCAATGTAGATAACTTCTAGAATCTTAGTGGATATTAAAGTTGAGCTATGATTAACCAGTTCCTTGAGAAGCCGCTTTGAGGTTTAAGTTGACCACCATTTTTAAATTTAAATTTAAATTTCTATTATAAAGCTCTTAAAACTTCTATTGCTATAGCTGTACTATGTAGGAGTTGCCACAACATTAATGATGATTTGATCTCACCTCTAAAACTTCATATTTATACTCAGTTTAACTATAAACTTTTGTATTTTTACTCTTAATTATTTTGATTTTGGTACCAACTCAGATAAAGTTCAGGTTGGTACTGGTACCAATTAAGTTTTGAGCCAGATTGGAACTTTTCCATTAAAACCTCACTGAATTAAAACTAGGTACTAATTAACTTTTGGTACTATTAAATTGGTATCAATTAAACTTAAACTGATTTAGTACCAGTACTAATTAAATTTAAACTATTTTAGTACTAATTCAATTGAACTAAATTGATAAAAATGGAGCTTCATCTCTGAAGTTTGTTACTACTTTTACAAACTTTCTCCACGTATCTTTACATGGTTGACATCCTATAAGATGCCCATATTTAATAGTAAGATTTTTTTAAAAATATGATCCAGAAGTCTATAAATTAAAACTTGAAATTCATTAATAGGAAGAGGAAAAAAGATGGAATCAATGAGTGCTACAATGAAAAGGGTGGAGGCCCAAGAAATGATCTCAAGATTCTGGAGCAAGGAAGATCTCTATCGATACCTCACTTAACATGGTAAAATAAATTGATGATAATCAACATATCCAGTTGGTCTATTCCTTCCAACAATGGAAGGTACCAAAATATCATTCTAAAAAGATATACTCTGTGATGAGAAGAGAGCCTTTAAAAACTAAGAGATTATTGATAGAAATACCAAACTCCCCAGAGATATCTGTCACTAATCTCTATGAGGATGCTATGAAAGATGAAGAGTTGGTAGTTTACCTTCCTAATAAGAAACAGCCTTCTAACAAACTTTCAGAAAGGAACTTCTTCTTTGGTGTACTTGGTACTTTAAGAGAAGGTTATCTAAGAGAAATAATTGAATAAGCTCACAAGAAACGCTACTCTATTTCTCCAGAAGATTAAAAGAAGCAAGGCATACTCATAAGCGAGAGCTGGCTTGCGGAGCTTAAGAAGCATCCTTATCTCTCTAGTAAGCTTTTATATATAACTTTTTAGGGAAACCTGTAACTGGTATATTCCTAATGAAAGAGAGTGCAAAAGTTCACAGAGAGAGAAAGTCTCAAACCATTCATTAAGTAAGCAAGAGACTTTATAAAGAGGTTTAAAAACCTGATGATATGAAAATAGATGCTGGTGCTGGTTCAAAGAGAAGAAACATGAGTCCAAGTTAAGCACCAGGGAAAGAAAAGAAAGAGAAGCCGAGTCCATTTAAGAGTTCGTTTGATATGTGAAATAATTCATTCATTTAAGTCTAACACTTATTAATAAACATTCATTCTTCCTTTCCTTGTATATATCGTCTTCTTGTCTATACTCACTCTCTTGCAACTACTTTTGATAAAGTCGACTGTATCTATTGGCAAGTCGTGCATAAGTTGATACAGCAAGAGTTTCTTGTAGTGAGTCTTGAATTAACTCTAGTAGAATTCGATTCCATTAAATTGTGGACTGTAAGGAACGTTATAGCTTTCTTGGACTCCTTGGTCTTATGAACTGATAGGTTATCATCAAACAGGATGATCTCTTGATCATTGTACTTATCTCTTAGCTTATGTAAGAACTCTATATACTGCTTTCGCTTTATAGAGCGAGGATGAATAACATAAGTTTCTAAGCCTGAATCTTCACTCATACTAGCTAAAATTGCATGAGTGACAACCTTTACTTTCTAGTCATACATTTCTATATTATCATACTTCTTGTACCAATACTTATTAATAACGGCGTTGAATGTAAACACTACTTCATCAGCGTGTATGAACTTGATGTTATTATCTATAGCCCTCTGCATTTAATCATATATATATATATATAGTTTAAATTATTACTATAAAATTGCACTGCAAAATCAATCACTCTCTTGACTCTGTTGACAGACTTGAAAGTAATACCATTCCTTCTATAAATATTTGTGATAGTTTATGGAGAGATGCGCATGTCAGGAAATTTTCGATGAGACATAACAGCTCACTAGTCAAGTGGGAAGTGTAACCAAAACTTAAGAGTCTTAGAATCGCAGAGATAGTCAATATGCTGCTAAAAGAACTTTTATCTTCTTGCAGGATGTTATTAAGAACCAGAATTGAAATGCTAAACAGCTAGAAAGCAGTGATACCTTACAGTTGAAGTACTCTTACACAAAAGCTTTGCAATCGCACAATAATTCAACACTGGTTTTAATTAGTCTATATTAATACTCACACCATACCTAAACTAAGAAGTAAATCTAAATATTGATCATCATAGATAGACCTTAAATTTCGCTAATTTATATTTCTCATTGCAATTTGACCTAATTTCTCTACTAACCCCAATAAGACCCCAACTATACCCTACAAATCAAAGCACTTATAAACCTTATTAAGGGGTTTTGGGGTATTCATTATTTGAAATAAAATCCTGTTTACTTTGAAGAAAAAACTTTTAGTATAATTGATATATTGAGGTTAATTTAATTCAGAAGACAATTCAAAGTATTTTATATTTTATGTATAATTACTCAATATTTGAGATCGATTGAAAAGAAAAGATCTGGAATCGTTTTACAATATTTTATAATATAAAATAATATCCTCGAGAGATGAGAGAGGAGTTAAAAAATAAGAACTAAGAAAAAAATAATTTAGCAGAATTTTTCATTTCTAGTTCAAAAGTAATCTTTATAGTTGAAATCTAAACTGAATATTTTTGGTTTTTAAAAAAACTTAAAACTAAGAAGAAAAACTTTATGATTCATTAGTTTCAAAGTCACTAAAAATTTCCTTGTCATTTCCCTTACCGAGGTTGGTGGACCATCAGTAAATAATGCAAGTACCATTTTCAAGAATTTATATAGATTTAGACTAAAGTTTATCTACAATTTAGGGTGCCTAAAAATCAATCCTAAGTTACTTTTTGTGGAAATAAACCAAGTCATCCTCCAAAGAAGATCGATGCTCTAATTCCATGTAAAATTACCGTAAATTTAAAAAGGATATTTTTTCCCTATATTCATGTCTTTGTGGATGTGGGAAGTAGTAAGCCAAAAGTTTAAACTGATTTTGAAACTGATGATTGTTAGATTATTAAAATAGTTAAATTTAGGATATTTAATATTAGGATATAAGGAAATTACACATGGTAAGAATTCAATAATTGAAGGTTGGATAAACTATTAAGAATCTAAAATTCAATTCAAAACTTGTTATCAAACTATTATCTTAACGTGATAAAGAACTTAGCATGAATGATACCCAAAATTCATAAGTATCATACAGTGACAAATAAGCTTTAAGTAATTATTTTTTACCAACATCATTTTAAAACATTAGCAATAAAGGATAGAGAAACTCTCTCGAAGCTTTAGAGTTTTTAAGATAGATTGATATTGCTTAAGTTTATTCCTTGAAAAAGTTTATTAAATTATTGATAAAAATTTACTTTAAGATCGGTTGAGTGATAGTCTTATTGAAAAGATAAAAGCAGTTAAAATCAAGCATTGAACTAGTCTGTACTTAGATGAGAGGTTGAAGATAGCTATTAAAATATTATTAGAATCATAATGCGATTTTATATATAGTATTAGATAGGAAGGATATACGTAAGTGTTTATATAAATTTAATAGCAAGGAGTATCACTTAAAAATTTGAGAAAAGCAATCATCCTGTGATTATTTAAGAGGTAGTCGATAATTTGTCTGCCAAAGAATAGTGGAAAGTTAAAATTTGATTTACAAGTTTTCAACATCTCGATTTAGTTAAAGGTAAATGGCTCTGAGAGCAAACTTCAGATTGCATTTTAAGATTATAAAGGATATAATATTTAAAATATAGACGAAAAGTCACTTTATTTATAGAGAGCTCAATTTAGGATCATAAGTAATCAAATGTAATAATCAAGGATTACTAGTTCCTATAATCTTTAGATAAATTTATTTACTTTCTTTAAAAATAAGATAAGCCTCCTTATAAATTGTTATTTATATATCCAAAAATAGGATTAGAAATTCATAAATATACCTTAAATGTATCTTCTTGGAAAACTAATATTAAGGGACGTTGATCATAGCTTATGAAAGAGCCTAGCTAGATATTACGAAAAAAACTTGAAAGATGTCTACATTATATATCTAATGAAGATGACGGATCATTAAAATGTTTGATCTTAAATTAATAACAATAATTCATATAAACTTCTTAAAGAAAAAATATTTAAGAGATTTGAAGACAATGAATTTTTGAATATTAATAATGGTATTAGTATTAAATTTAGATGGCACATTGCCTATAACTCATTTTTACTTTAATTATGGGAATTTTGATAGAGTATGAATTGCTACTAGATGAATTTGAAAAATGCTCTTTGCTAAAGTTTTAAATGAAATATGAATCGCAATTTACTAACAAGCAATAGACTTAAATTCGAGAAAAGTGGAATAAAAGATAAAGCTGTAAAAAATATATTAAAAAGAGAATTATATCAAATAGTTGTAGAGAAAAAAATAGTTCATGAGCATCATAAATCTCAATTTAGGTTAGTAGAAGCTCAGCTTTTTCTCATCTTATAGATATATTTTTAATGATAAAAAAGTAACATGATTTAGATTTCATCGAATGTCATCGAATGAAATATTTCATGAAATTGCAAATATATTGCAAAGGAAAAAAGCTACCCGAAAATTTTTTAGATAATAATTATTATTATATATACAAGTTTGTTAGAAAGAAAAAAGAACTAGTGAAGAAATTGATTTTAATTAAAGATTGAAAGAGTATTATTGATTATAAAGAATTATAAAAATTTTACGATTTATAGAATTTAAGATTCATATTTGCTTAGCATATCAGTATAATTCTTTTAATTTATTGGAAATTATACTAGATTTTAAAAACTAATTCTTATAATATTTTTATTGAGTTTTTATTTTCCAATTTTATGAGTAAATGTTCATTTATTCTTTTCAGTAGTTTTAATTCATTAAAAATTTTCTTTATTTAGATCACAATGGATTAGGCAAAGGTATCCGGTTCATAGTTTTCATGTTCCAATACTCATTTGGGTAAATTATTTTTTTATTAAAATGTTAAATTTTCTAGTCGGATCCCTAAATATAACAAATCTCTTTCATAAATAGAATATTTACTATAATCATACTTTATTCAGCTCATATTTGTTAAGATAGAATATTTAACCATTTTTAGGTAAGAAATTTTTATGTGGGAAATTATTATAATACTAACCAATCCATTTTAATTTGAATAAAATAATAATTATAATTAAACATGAATATACATCTTTTAAACCATTTTTTAATTTACAAATATCAGTTTCTCATCAATATTAAAAGTTCTTTCTCTCTCTAGCAAGTTAGTACACTCTAAAAAGTTAATATTACTTTACATATTTGTTTATTAGCAATATGTGAGAGTCTGACCATCCTAGAGATTTAATGTTACTAGGCCTTTAATTTGTCTAATAAATGGTTTCAGTTTTTCGGAACATTAGGTTTAGACTGTTAAATAAATTGAATTTAAAACTCTGTATATTGAGAAATTCTAAATCTTTCATTTAGAGGTTTGCAAATGCTGAAGATTATGTTTTAATTAGTTTCATCGTCAAAGTAAGTTTAGAGAAGAGAAATCTAAATTTTTTTCATGAAATTGGTGCGAGACCATTTCAGTTAGAATTACTTTTTATAAGTGTTTAAATGAATCTTAACTTTGCCAATAGGATTTATTAAAGCGAAAGAGAACTATACTTGCTTGTAGATCTAAACACTTGTTAAAAAATTCCTGAATTTCTATTTCAAATAGACGTTTTTATCATTATGTTGTAAAAATAATTTGAGTTCTTTTAATTTTAATTGTACCAATGCGATTTCTTTTTATGCTTGACAGTTAAGACTCTATCTTAGCTTAAATTCCTTAAGAAATGAATTCTCTCTACAAAGATTTGTTAAATCAAATATTTTTATAATATTGTTATCAAATTGAAAAGTTATTGAATTTGACCACCAGATGACAGACATGAGAGATCGGGTTAATGATGCAATAGACTAGTCACCATTTGGCCATTATTTAATCATTTTATGGTTAAGCAATAATCTTATGAGCTTCTTATTACACTACTCTTAAAATATAAATGATTCGGCGAAATTACTAAAATATATATATAGAATCATAATTTATAATCAGAAAACTTAAATTTATAATTAATCTATAAAACTAAATACTAATACTTATTAAACTTATAAAAAATGGAAACATGATTAAAAGCAGTTTCATCTTCTTCTATCTCGTCATCTTCATCTTCATCCTAGTCACTCCCCTGTCCCCTCCAAGTGTAGCCTTGCGAAGCTTCAGTCTTCTGACACCCCAGGTCCTACCAGGTAGGACCGCTAAAAAAAACTTTTAATATATCTTTTTTGAAACTTACTTTTATGTGAGTGCTGTTGGTCCACCTGCGTCTGATTAGTTAGAATACCTTTTAATATATTAAGTTTTTAATTAAATTAATTAATTTCCTATTATAAATCATAAATATATCTAACGGTATGTGTAGCAGCCACTATTTAACGCAGCTTTTAAAATTAATCAGTTTTTTTTTTAAAATCTCAAATTATGTAGTAATTAATTAACAGATAATAAATTTAAAATGTACTAATTAAGGTCATATAAAATGTTCGATTTTAACTGTACATTTAATTAAATTATTATGATTATTTTTTGTATTAAATTTATAAAATGTACAATGTACGATTTGTACAATCATATTTAACATAGACTGTACATTAGTTGTTGACTTAGTTTTAATCATTAGAAATTAATAATAATGACAAAATTTCAAAAATGTGCGTATTGAGTTTATAAGGATTGTCTCATTCTCCAGGTGCTTTCTGCTTTATCTAGTCTTCCTCTTTGAATTCCTCTTCCTCAACTGCATTGTCATCAGTGTACATAGACACGGGGTTAATATCGCCGCCCTTTATTAATCTGTCAAAGAAGTACTGGGCCAGACTGTCAGCATCGAATGGATATTCATTATTGATGCTTATCATAATATCTGTGAACTAGGAGCTGAGATTCCTGGTCATGAAGGGCTTCTTGTTAATTGTTGGAATTTGTTGATTGGATCTTAGTTAGAAATCAAAACTACCTGCGCTCCTTTGTATCGTATCTCTTCATTGAAATGCTTGAGCGTGAATGTGAAGCCATCTCCTTCAAAGAAAACCTTGATGTTTCTATATCATATCTTGGTGGAACAGCACGTTGAGATTGACTTCGTCCATTATAACTATGTGGGGCTGGATTTCTGTCTTGGTGGCTTCAGCGCAGTATTGGGATGTTACAATCCTCAGCTCCTCACATTTAAAGATTTCTGCACGTATTTCCTGATAGTGGTTTTCCCAGTATTAGATCCGCCAAAAAACCATACCACATTTATTTTGTCGTGACATTTCCTGAATAGTACTCTGTAGTGTTTATCTATCGCGCATCATAATACTTGCAATTTGATCTGTAAGTCTGTGAAAATAGGGGTTCTTCATTTAGAGCTCTTGACTGTAGTTGATTAGCTATTCCAATTTATTCGATAGTTTTGAATTTGTTCTTTCAAGATTTATCTCTAATTCGAGAGTGGCAGTAGGAATGCTCTATTTCTTGATAATTTGATTTCGTATCTCCGGATAAAAATTAGTATTTCTAATATAGATTTCCCAGGCTCGTAACTTAACCCAACCTATGCATATTGACAAGCTCATTGCTTAGGCTGCTCTTAGAAGAGTTTCTACTATCCTACTGACTGCTGCTGTCCCTTTACACGCTTGATCTTGCATATTATAGAAAATCTCTGAAGTGCCCTTCATCACCGACTATTAGTTCTAGCTTCTCCAATTCAGCGAATATTTTCCTCATTTGCACCTTTACTAGATTCAGCGAGCTCAATGATCGGTCTCCATTGCAATTATTCCTGGTGAAGAAACCCTCAGATAAGCCTATCTTGTCATACTGTAAATGTATAGTGAGTAGATTTATTGATTTAGATTTATGTCGAAGCATTAGAATGTGGCTGAATTTGCTTGTGGATTCTTTAATGCTGCAAAATGCCAGGTGGAAGCGATCCTTGCAATCAATATAGTCAAGAATAAACATGAAGAAATGCATTTCGTTTGTTTGGGGGCCTTTCTATTTTATCTAGCTTTTCATTAAGTATGTCTTTTTATTTAATTCTGATTTGCCTTAAGTAGAGCTAAGGCATCCAATGATTTGAATATTCTATAAGATTTCCCCTAACTATTACCATTTTATATTGCTATCTAATAATTATCAATTTCTATTTATTAAAACTAGGTCAATAACTAATATACAGTCTACGATATATTTAATTCTAAAAATAATAATAATAATTTAATTAAATGTACAGTTACAAATCTTACATTTTATATGACCTTAATTAGTACATTTTAAATTTATTATCTGTTAATTAATTACTGCATAATTTAAGATTTTAAAAAAAACTGATTAGTTTTAAAAGCTGCGCTTAATAGTGGCTGCTACACGTACAGTTAGATATATTCTATATATATATCTATTTTTGTAATTTCCCCGAATCAATTATATTTTAACAATAATCTATATATTCAAAGATGATTTTAAATATGAGTGATTTAAATCGCATATATTAGTAATAATTAAGTACATAGGGGTAAGTATAAACTGAAGGTCAAGTGTAATTAATAATTGAAATTAAGATTTATTATTTAATGATTTATAATTATTTATCATCTTACAACTTCTTCCATTACAAATATCAACATCACATGGTTGCCATAATACTTTTTGCAGTAAGAATTTTTAGTTAGTATTTTAACTTAATTGAGCTATATATAGGAGGTTTGACTGAAGAACCTGATCATGTGACCAGGTCGCATATGTAAACTCCAACTCGAATATATTATTAATTTGTTATTTATTTAATTTTAGGAGAACCTGGTGAGGATCATTCGCCGGTTAAAACCGTTGGCGGGTCTGGGGATCGAACCAGGCGTTCTCCTATGTTGGGCAAGCTGCCACCCACCTGCCGACCTGGTCACATGATCTAATTAAGTACATATTAATGATATTAATTAAATTTCTATGTGTAACTAAATTTACAAATTTAGTTACACACACTTTCAGTATCATATAATTCATGATTAAAAGATATATACAATTTTGACAAATGTAGATAGAATTGAGATGTTCTATAAAGAACTCTATAGTACCCTAATATACTCAATATAATAATATATCAACGATTAAATTAAAATAATAGAACATATTATATAGTTTAAAGTATTCTGTCTGTAATGTGCATAATCTTTAAGGATTTATTAATAATCTATTTATGTTTGAATCCTTAATCACATTATATAGTTTTTGTGTGAAACTAAATTTTTAAATTTAGTTACGGATGAAATTTAAATTAAAATGTTTAATATATACTAAGTTATCATTAACATTAACTTTGTGTGTAACTAATTTTATAATAGTTTTTGAATATATAGAATGCCAACTGAGAGTAAGCAGGAGTTAACAGGTCTTCAGCAGCAGGGATTATTTGTGGTATTCATTCAGTCGATTGCCCTTGCTACTGAATGGTATACTTTTACTGAGTAGAATCTGAGGGTTATTAGATACTATTAAGTGGTTTCTTTGCAATTGATTGATTGATTTTTTAAATGGTTACTAGGCAATAGAGAGTAAAATGAAGCGGTGAGTCTTCAAAAATGAAGTGGAGGGAATTCTGAAAAATTATTAAATGGATAGATTTTCTTTACACACCATGAGAGGAGCACTATCCATGGCATAGGACATGGCAACTATCCTAGCAAATAGCGGATCATGTTAAGAATTTTAATCTAAAAATTTATCGAAGCGAGGAAATTGACAGAGCTTTTGCATTCTTTAGAGACTCTAATAAATCTGGATAAGCTAAAGCTAAATTTGTAGAGTAACAGTTTTCAGGGATTTTTTATGCATTTGATATTATCGTCCCTTCTAAAATAAGTAACTGTTGGTTTGATTTAGTATTTATATGATATGATTAAATTAATTTGAAAATTCTCAACTACTATAAATATTTTTATAAAAAATTTATAAACTCTTTAAGAAGATATTCATTCAGAAGATTTCAATTAGAAATTAAATTTGATAGATACTATAAATTTTATCTTTTAAGTAAATTTTGAAATAGACTCCGCTTACTCGACTCTATTCTCATACTTTAAAATTAACAAAATACTTATTGATAAATTATAAATAATTAAAAATGATTAAAACGTTACTATTTTTATTTGTAGTAAAAATAAATAAAAAAAAATTTTCTTTAACTTAAGGTTTTTCATAGAAGGATATTCAGCCTTGTATTAATATAAAGATAACGAAATTAATTTTTGCCCTTAAAATAAGAAATAAAATTGTTCTCTGCTATCAAAATAAAGGATTTTAATTAATTTGTGGGTTAGAAAGTTAATCTATATTTAAATTTACTTTCGCAAATATGTATTATTTAAAAGGCAGATTATATCCACAAACTATAATAATTGGTAATTAACTATTAGTTTCGTTCATACTATTTAATTTAAATTAGATTTGCTTGTTTTCAGTCTACTATAAATAATATTCTTTTAACTAAACTCCTTTCATTGGCCTTTTCTTCCTTTTTTATAAACATCTTATTTCAGCTTTTTCATACCTTAATGAATTCACTATTATTATTGTAAAGATTTTGAGACACAGAAAGAATACTTAGACTCTTAGATTTGATATAAAATAATACTATAAATGATCAAATCTTTAAACTTATCTCTATTAAAACATGCTCACTTAAATTCTTGAATATCTTTCTGATTGTCATTAATTATGATGGATCTTTCTTTTACAAGTTTAGCTCACAGATAAATCAATTTATTTAACTCATAAAATGCCAAGCATATTTGCTTAAATTTCTTTTCATAGTATGGTTAATGTGCCAAAATAATTTTATTCATATAATCATCAAAATTTATTAAGTTGTTCTTGAAATTTAAAGAAAAAAGGCTTCGTTATTGGATGATGACTTGTATGCTCAAGAAAAAAGAAGAGATATTTCAATAATACTTTCAGAAAATTCTTTCGCTACCGCCTTTGAAACTACATATTTGAAAAATCCTTTTTACTTTTTAACCAATTACATTTTGTTGCATTTTTATTAGAAGTTTACTATTGTTTCTATATTGTATTTATAGTTCAATTTAAAATAAGAAAAAGCTCATAAAATATTTATTGCTTTGATAATTTGATTTATTCGTGGAGTTATGAGTTTAGACTTCGACCAAATTTACAGCCAATTGCCTTTGTCTTCAGGAGTAATGAACCTCATCTTATAGTTACAATTCTTAATTCTGATAAAGATATTTGCGATAAATTTAATGCAGAGGAACTCTGTAATTCATTTGTAATATTTAGAGTGTCTATTTTACTATCTCTAAAATTTGATAGTTTATTAATCTTTTAAAAATATTGATATCATTGCATAATTTAAATTTATACATTGAAAGCAATTTGCATGAAGTTATTAAAATAAAATTTATATACAAATTATATAACTTGCCTCTATTCAGCCTGATGTTTCTCATAATCTTTGGTTTCCTGTTCAGCTGCCTATTTTTAATTTGGGGATAATAGTATAATCATGCTTTCCTACTTTTGCTTTTGATCTCCCCAAGACTTATTAAACTAATCAATTCATTATTATTTTAGGCTTCAATTAATTTTAAATAAAAACCGGAAAAAAAAGGTCTTAATAGGCCTATTTTTAGGTTTATTAGGTAATTTTTTATGTTAAGATTAGATGATAAATTATATTCCAACCATTAAAGATTTAAAATTAATATTTAATAAAACAGCATCGTGGTTTAGGGAAAGACAATTATATTCACATTAATGAGTGGTCATTAATTTTTCATATAAGCTTTTATAATCATATCAAACATATAAAATAAAAGAATTTGAATTTAAAATTCTTATTTAATAAAGATTTATTACTTTCAATAACTAGCTTTTAATTCTAAAATTTAAACATTAAATCAAAATTATTTAATGTTTATTTATTAGACAAAGAGTAAGTGATTATAACTTAGCTCTTTAGTAAGACAAAAAAAGTAAAGAATAAAAAGTAAGCCATTCAAAAATAGTTGAATATGTTTTAATAAATAAAGAATATTATAAGATAAATAATACAGCATATTAAACAAAGGGTCGCATTATTTAAATGGCTCAGTTGTTATAATTAATTCATTTTTTTTAAATTGATATTGAGATACTTTAATAACTCTTTAAATTCAATAGCATCCTTACTAATCCACAAACTTAGAGTTATATAATTAATAAATTTATTGATTTTAGAATCTTGTTAAAATTGCTGTTTCTCTTACTTGTATTGCGATTGAGACTCTCTGACAATTGAGCTAATTATTTATTTAAAAATATAAGTTATTTATAAATTTAAAAAAAGACTTTCACAAATTTCATAGATCATTTGCCTAGCTTAAAATGAAACATGCCTTTTCATAAACCATATTAAAATCTTGATCAATATCTATCTTCTCATTCTCCCTCTTGTTCAATGTAAAACTATGATTTGAATTTTTTCAGTAAATTTAGAATTAGAAAAAAATCAGCGATGCTAAATCATTGTTATAAATAAAATCGTATCAAGACTATTTATTTTAAAAAAGTATTAAAAAGAAACTTTTCCTTACCTACTACAATAATTATAAAAAAATAAAAAGAATGATTAAAATTATTACAAGATATTGTGATGAAATTTACCCTGTCATACTTTTTACACATTCTCTTCAAGTGACAGGATTGTGTCTTGGCTATTTATTACTCTTTTGCATTAATTAATAAATTTAAATAATAGTTTACTCGATTCAAAATCATTGATTGATTTAATATTGAGTAATCTCAATTAATTTTAACATATCACTATTTAATGCAAAATCATGCGATCAATCTAGTCGTGATGTATCAGAATGAAATTACGTGGCAATCCGTGATTCCTGGATTAGAATTCTGAAGACAAAAGCTCCCTAAATATTGGTTATCTTCAGTATCATCTAGCCCCATAACCAGGATATGAGTACATATAGCCGACTTTACGGAAGTGGTTACAGAGCTTGTGAGATTCAGCTCCGAGTCCATCTCCTTACTCCATTGTAGCTTAGTCCCATCCTAGGAGGAGAAAATATCTGACCGTTGGCTCTAGTTCTTGTCGCCTCGCTTTTGAAGGCTGAACCCACTTGCATTTTACTCCCTATTATCTAGGAGGCTTACCCCACGCCAGAAGGCTCATCAATTGTAGAGATACCTATTATGCAATCCGCTGCTTGAGCAATAATTTGCAAGTTGAAATCCGTCGAATGACCCCTAATGCATGGTCCTTGCAATATCCTCCTTGCCCTCATGAGGCTTTATTGTAATAGAAAGTTCTATTAGAAAACGTCAACTTAAGCTGACTAAACACTTAACTTACTAATTTAATAATTTTATATCTATTTAAAATCATTACATAAATCACTTTTAAATAAGTGACTTCAATAAACCTTCATGATGAAACTGCTTATTTGGTATGTTTAAAGCAACTATAATTAATAATGTTCATTAAATTTTATAATTTAATTAAATTACTTAACTAAGAGATATATGAATTTAAAACCTATAGAATAATAGTCAATAATTTATTTTAATTTTTTACAATTCAATTTCAAATTAAATTTAAAGTAAAAATATTTCTTATTGAAAGAAATAATTGCGATTAAAACACTTAAGAAATATAAATTTCTCTCAATAGCTATTTCATATTATTATATTTCGATATAGTCATAGCGTTAAAAATTTTTATTATAAATTTTATAGTAACTAAGAATAAAATGGTAAGAATTAAGAATTTTATTATTTATTATGAGTATTATCTAGGTTCTTTACTCATTTATTATAGACTCACATATTAAAAGAAGATCAGAGAGATATTTTAAATCAGATATTTTATAATTATTAGCAATTTAAAAAACTAGTTCAATAAAGGTACAATTAAGATATAGTGATATCTCATAATACTTAAAAGCCTTGTTTAGATACAGTAATTCAAATTGAAGAAAACAATGAAAAATTTTGGCACCCCTTTTAAAAGTGGCAAATTTGTTTAAAAGCCCTTGTTCTTGCTTCTCAAAGAAAAGATTTATATAAAAGCTGTTAAAGTTCACTAGCCTTACTTTCCATAAGCAAATAAATCTCTGGAAGCAGGTATTAAACCAACGTCTTCTGAGGAAACGTAAAAGAGCTAGCTTCTAGAGCAAATTTGTAGAACCTTTTCACTGCCTCAAGTCAAAGAATAGCGCGTGATTCCTAGTGTAGGAGCCCCGTTACAATTATTGATGATTTCTTATGACTTCAGTTGCAAGTTAAATAAGCCAGTGAAGAGTAAAGAGATAAAATAAGCAGAAACTGATCAAAGACCAGCACTCTTAGCATCTAATAGTAATTAATCGAAGATATCTAAGAGATTTTACACTCGTAAATATGAATAGGGACTTATTTTTCATTCATTTCTATCAGTAGGAATTATCGTAAACAAGTTGAAGATCAGGCTTGTTAAAAGGCTAGCAATTAAAAAATTTAAAAATCAAATACTAACATATGCAGCTCTGAATATGCTTAAGGATGAGTATTGAAACATATCCCTTCTGAGCTCTAAAATAGCAATACCTATATATTGCAAATTCCTTCTTAAAATTAAAACAACAAGCTCTTTGTTTATTTACTAACTAATTTTTTTATTAAAAAAGGAGAGATCTTTAATAATTAAAGAGGGCGGGAAAATGCTGCCGGAAAAATAAATCACCAGTAGTGGAAGAAGGAATCTACCAGTATACTCAGAAAACAGTTGGCAAGGAGACAAAGCCTCGTCCCAACAAACATTGGAAAAATACTTTGAAAGTTCAAAATCAAGTTCGGAGTATAGCATTTCAAAACCTGAATGATTAGTTACAACATAACAATTGGAAAAACATAAACAAATTTTCGGTCAAGATTGACAATAGCTGACAGCTTGAATTCTATCAACCAGTGAGAGAAGCTAAAGGATGGGTTAGAAGAAATGAGAGGTTCGCAGAAAGGTAGCGAACCAAAAGGAGAGAATATATCATAAATAACAAAAGACATGTAAATACGAAAACGTTTGAAATAAGAATATGCCTACAAAACGTTAGAGGACTGAATGCGAAAATCAAACAAGACTAGCTAATGAAAGACATAGAGGGCATAAATCTAGATGTTATAGGGTTAGTATAAACCAGAATACTAAGGCTTATTTGAATCTATAATGAGAATATAGCGCAAACATAACTAGCAAGAAATGGAGGAGTTTTGGTTCTAAACAGTGGAAAATACAAGATTAAAACGATAAAAACTTTAAAGTAATATTTTACCTGGAACATCCTAAATGTGGGTGGTTACTCACTACATATCATAACAGTCTATATCCCACCGTACTGGAACGAAGAAATTAAAGAGTTATAAAATAGGTTGATATTCATGATTAAATCTTTGAAGTAAAAATGTCAGTAAAAAGAATTATAGTGATTGGAGATTTCAACTTTCACACAAAGACTTAGGAAAAAGATTAAACAAGGAAGGGTTAAAAGAGTCTATCCCAGAAGGTGTGGAAACACACACAAAGAGAAACAAATTATATTAAATTTAAACAAAGGTAGAAACAATCAACTAGGAAACTTGCCAACTTAGATTAACAGACCATAAACTAATCTAAGTAAATCACAGAATTAAATTCTAAGAGGAGGACTTAAAACTAACTGACAGGGAAAGAACAATTAGAATAACTGACATGAGGAAATGATGTTGGAAAACTTTTATAGAAGAAGGAGAGAACTTACTTTGGAAGATCTGGACAACCCGATATGAAAATGCTTTACGGATAAAATAGAAAAACAAGTAAGAGGGAAAAATTGGTACTAGTAGCCACCTAAGTGGGTACTTAGGAATAACAGCACAAGCCAGGCAAATGTATTCCAAGAATTGAAAACCAAGTGGAAAGAGACAATAAACGATTTGGAACACCGCCTAGATAAGAATGACGTAGAAGGATTATTTTATATGGTGAAACGATTAAAAAAGAGCTAAAAGCATTCTCAACCAATCAAATGATTAACGATTAAAGACGAAAGAATTGAAGCACGAGAAATTACTAGGAAAAAAATCGTAGAGTTCTACAGTCAACTCTTTAAAGATAAAAGAGAGCAACAAGTTAAAATAAAAAACAAAAGAGACGTAGTAATGATATATGAGCAAGAAGGAGAAAATTTTTGCGAGACAAAAGACGTCGAACTAAGTATTCAAGACTGCAACTTAAATATAGCGATTGGACCAGATGGATTTGATGGAAAAATGCTGAGCAAGTCCAGGAAAATGAGAGAACGAATGTCAAAAAAAACATAATGGTTAAACAAGAGACAGATCCCATAATATATTAAAGAGGGAAGGTTGATTCTCTTAAGTAAGGACCAGAAGGAACCATACCCAGAAGTTAGCAACACAAGACCAATAGTAGTCAGCTCACATTTAGGAGAAATAGAAGAGAAAGTTATCATTAACAAAATTTAGGAAAATAAGAGTGAATTGCTACAAACTGGAAGTTACCAAAACGGCTTTAAGGAAAGTAAGAGCACTCACATTAATTTAATAAGACTCCTCGAACACATTAAAACATCCGGGAGGAAGAGCAAAAAAAGAGAGGCATACCTGCTAATTGACTTATAAAAATCGTATTACTCAGTCTGGAAAGACAAACTAATCTCCATCCAATTGGTAAAACTAATCGAAATGATCTACACAAATAACAGAATTACCTTTGAAGATTAAGAGATAATCATAGAGTAAGGAGTAGCATAAGGAAGCAGACTATCCCCCATGTTTTTCAACATTTACCTTCTAGACGCCTTATTCAGCCAATAAGAATTAAAATTACTAATAAAGTAAGGCAAACTAATAGCATTTGCTGACGACATATTAGTAAACGATAAAGACCCATAATAATTTAAGAGAGTGATAGAAATCTTCAGAGATATAGAGAAATCACATAATCTAAAACTTAACACATAGAAGACAGTCTTCTTGAGCGATGCAAAAATCTTCGGAAGGGAAATTAAAATTGAAGGAATCAACAAGGTTGAGGAAGCAAAATACTTAGGGCTAAAAATATGTTTGAATACCCAGAACTTTCTGAAGAATACATGGAATAAAATCAAACAAAAAAACTGAGTTTTACCAGAAATTGACGAGTTCCAACAATCGTACTGTTAGCGACACAATAATGATCGCTCAGATAAGATCATTAATGATATATAAGTACAATCCCGTTAGTCGCAGCACAATTCGTAAAAATTGAAGAATTAAAAAAGATGGAGATACAAATGAAAAGAATCGCTTTCAGAACCCCCATGAGACATTCCAAATAAAATACTGAGGAATGTCACCCAACTTAAAGAAACCAATACCAGTGAAATAATAAGGGATTTAGTTCAAAAGAACAGGAAGAAGATTAATATGAACATTGAACATTTCATGAGACCCAAAAGAGATAAAGAAGAGATTAAGATGAAAGGTAACGAATTACAAAAAAGGAAGAAAATATTTCTGACAAAAAACGTAATGGACACAATGATGGCAGTAAGCCAAGGGAAAACTATAATCAACTATGGAATGAGTCATTACTGTAGTGTGCACAAGGTCCTGGTTGACTAAATTCATAAGAAAAGATGTGAGTCAATAAACTCAGCTGGAGACCCCACAAGATCCTCGAAAATACTTAGAGAGAATAGACTATTTGATTTGGGAAGCCGCTAACAAATAGAAATCATAACAAATATGACATGGCTAGACTAAAGAATAAGATAACAAGAAACCCATGAGTATTACCAGCCAATTAAAAAGCTTTTTAAAGTGGCGTATGTCAAAAAGATAGAGGAATAGTTTGATGTGACGAAATTAGAGAAAAATTGATAAAGGATTCGAATATCTAAAATGTAAGAGAATTAGAGAGTTATAATGAAGTAAAATCAGAGAATGCTCTGATTTTACAGAGTTATACTTTTGTTAATTCATCACTGTTCGTTTCTTATTCCTATTTTTAATTTACCTTTAAGCATTTTACTACTACTACTATTTACTAACTAAATAATTTCATATTTTAATTGAGAATTTAAAATAAATTAATAAATTTATACATTGAATTTCAAGCTAATAGTTTAAATATTTAAAAAATATGTACAATTTATAAGTTTCTATACATTAAAATATCAATGACTACTTTATTTTTGTCATTTTCTGCAATTAATTCCCATTCTATGTAGAAGTTGTTTATTTTAATTATTAGATTATTGTTATGCAATCTAATTAACTTCGGCTGACAAGTGTTTTATAATCTTTTTAAGTTAATTAAAAATAATAAGTAAAAAAAGATTAAAATTAATATGCTCTTTTGAGTAGAATGATTATGATTCAGATAAAAGTGACTTCGACTCAGAAAATGACTCTTAAAGAGGTTAAGATGATGAAAATGACTTAGTCAAATCATCTTTAGGCTGAATATATCAGGAGATGCCACTTGGCTCAAAAACTTACTATAAAGGATTATAGATCAAATAAGAGGTATTGAAAAGAGTATGCATATAATAAAGAGAATAATTAAAAAAATATATTTCATAGTAATGTTTATTACTTATTAGTTAAACTTAAACTAATAAATTTAAATTTCCAGTTTAATATGAACAGCATTAATATAAATTTAAAACTTATATCTTTCAGAGGTTATCATAAGATATGGCGGTAAAAATTGGAAAGAAATCACTGAGGGGATTCCTGGATTTAGATATGTCTTTTGCCAGTACAGATGCCAAAAAATACTCAACTTTTCTCTTATATAGGGTGAATGGACTGAAAATGAAAATAGAATGGTTCTTCCTTTAGATGTAAAAAAACGGCCTTCAATAATGGACTCGACTGCACAAAACCTCTTTAGCCGTATTTGTAATATAATGTGAGCAGATATAGCACAATCATCTTAACTCAAAGATCTATATAATCGTCTGGAGCAAAGAGGAGAAATTGATGCTAAGTTTGATATATAGAGCAACGGAAATATGTGCCCTGATTTTGCAAAGGTCTTAAAAGACAAAACATATTATACAACTAATACCACTGGAATAGATCAATTAAAAGAAATCTGTTGAATTGAGCAGAAGATTAAACTCCTGCTTTAGATACAAGATATCGATAAAATGCATTTTTTTGATAAGGTTTGATATTGTCGATTAATAAAACTTTTCAAAAAGTACGAGCTTGACACTTAACTATAAAAAGAAATTAAGATTAATTTGAAAGTAAAGCAAAGATTACTTTGATGCTAAGGCAAGATAATCTACTTGAGATAAGAAAGCATGACGGTGAGTCGAGCTAATCAAAATATATTTAACTTTGATAAGAAATCAATCAGCTCATAAATAAGATTCTAAGCTTAATGATTAAGAGAAAATTGGGAATGAAAAACATCAAAAATAAATGACTTCCCAAAAGTAATTATCTCCTTAATACCAAACTTAAATAATCAGCATGGCACCATTTATAGATAAAAAAAAGAAGTAAATTTTCATCAGAGTAGAACTATGGCATAGTACTTTTTTGTATTTTTTATTAGTTATGTTTTCCTTAAAAATACTTGGTTAGATTAAGATCAATCGCTTAAGATTGAAACAAAAATAAAATGATTTCTATCAAATTTAATCACTTAATTATTTTTAAAAAAATAATAATCATCATATGTTTTGAAACATACTTTTAAATTATCATTCATAATAATTGATTAGCTTAAATAGTAATTCTTGTACCTTATATAGAAATATAGAGCCTCTTCTCTACCAAAGATGGTTAAAATATTAAAATTAAGGAGGTTTACTGACCAATAGTTTTGCTATGAAGATTGTAAAATATCATAATCACTCGGCTTCTAAGTTTACTATGATCTAGCCCTTGCAAATGTCGTAGTGCACCTGACATTTTGGTGTGGTTGAAGAATATCATTAGGTGAGAGCTGGGTCCAAAGCATGGTCTAATTTTAATTCATAAGTATATAATAACTGATATTTATGATTCATTTTAAATAATTCAAAGATTTACGAAATAAGAATATTAGTCATATAAATATTAATTAAATGAATCACCAGCATCAGTCGATTGGCCACTTAATTATATTTATAAGTTACAAAACTAAAATTAAATTTATTTAATACTTCAGTAATCCTTGTCAACAGGAGACATTGAGATAAGCGGAAAAATTAGAAGACAATTATCACTATTGAGAAAAATATGATTAATTTAAATCAAGAGCTCGAGAAATGAAGGATAGTGGAAATGAATTTTTCATTTAATTTATAAATAAACATTTCCACTTACTTTTCATAATTGACATTAATCCATTAATTAATATAAATTAATTGTGTTAAAATAAGGTTGATTCTAAGTGGATTATTATAATTATAGATAATACGAGTGAAACCTCCACTACCACTAGTAATTGATGTTGAGGATGATTGATCTTTTATTTTTACTTAGATTTCGATGCATTCTCACTCATATTCATGACAGCTCTGTTGGCTTTATTCTCAAAGTTTGAGATTAAGAACTTTCAATGTTGAATTGAAAGCTCTATTAGTGACTTTACATTTTATAGTTGTGGTTTTAATCAGTTTAATGATGTAAACTCTATTTAATTCTTGACTTGTTTTGAGTTCCCTAAAACTAGTCGCAATAATAAAAGTTAACACAAAATTAATGAATGCAATGAATAGTGTGATAAAATTATATTTTTAATCGATTTAATCGTTAAATTATAATATATTATATTCTTGCTTTCCTTATCAATTCAGCCATAAAGCCTGGAAATTTAGTGTTAGATATTTGATTACACTATTTTTAATGATATTAAACATAATCCTATCCGAATAACAAATCAAATCTTTAGTTTTCTAATATTTATCTATTAATCCTAATAATATAAAAAATAATAGAATAGTTCAATTACCATCAATTTTACTATGAAGAATCGATGTTGCTAATTAATCAAATTTTGTCTCTATGAGTTAGCTTGACCTGCAGGATATTAAGTATGTTCATGAGATCTATCCTTCCATGAGTATGGATTGACTTAAAGCTAGTTTAAATGGTTGACGTTCTCTTTATTGCGGCCAAAGAGAATGAACTTAATTTACTCTTATTAATTATTTAGGAAAATGAATATGTACATAGAAGATACAAAAATAGCAGATGATGCAAATGATAACTGTGATGAGCAATTCTATGTTTCTTCATATCAAAAGTTTCAATTCATTTTCCTAATTGTTATATATTTCGAATATTTAGAAATTTGATTAGCATCCAAAGTCACACAAGTACTCCTGATAGCTTAGTTATAAAATTAAGCCTGAATACTAGTTTCACTGATTAAAGAGAACAGCATAGATTAAGATGGCGGGGTTTGTTACTTGCGCAGTTATTTTCTCTTTCTACTAACTTACCAGCAGGACTTTCTAAGATATCGACTAGACATTCATTATATTATTGTTTGGAGTAGTATTCTTCTAACCTATGCTACAGTTTAGACACAACTGATATTTCAGTGGGTTTTTAATTTAAATTTGAAAGGAAAGTGAGCTGACTGAGTAACTCATGGTTTATTTGTTCAATTACGGCTGGTTAATAAGCTAGCATCTATAAATCAAGCGAATAGATTTTAATTAAATAAATCTTTAATTTTGTAAAGAATTTTTACCTAAAAAGATATTAATAATTAATTACATCAAAAGTAATTAAATAAAAACTATTAAAACATTGAATAATTCTCGCCATAAACTACTCCTACTGGTTAAGTCTACGCAGTCTATAAAATTCAGATTATTCTAGAAGTCAAGATTGTTATCAAGTTAATGAGTCAGAAAAATTGATTTAAGCTGGGGTTTTTAAATCAACTTGGCCAAGAATCAAATTTAAATTACAAATAGAAACATAAACTTGGAAAGGATCTGCTAGATTTTAAGTTGAAATATAAAAGTACTAGAGATGCACTGTTTGAGCTCTCTCCATTCAACAACAAAATACAGCATACCAAATCATATTATTTTTGCGTTGATAATATTAGATCAGCAAATTAACAGAAACAAACTGGCAATGTTATTTTTCTATAATATTTACATCCAATAAGAACATGAAGCAGTGTTAAAATGTGTATAATTGAGTTCAAATTAAACATGAAACACTATAGCTTCTCATTTGGATCACTTGCTCTTGGTTTTACCTTATTTACAAAGAGTGTTTCTTCCCCACACGTCTTATCTATTTGTCCTATTCACTTGATTTGTAGATGATCGACATTCACTACACTTACTACAAAGTGGTCCTTCACTGAGAGAATTGACATGCTAGGCAAGAATTATGAGCTCAGTTGATGATCAACCAATATATCTTTGATACTGGGCCAGAATTTAACTTGGGCAGGCGAGCTCAAGATTATCAACAATGATTAAAGGATAGAGACTCATATAATAGGTCAAAATAATTTATTTCGTGATTTTCATTACATTTATTTGTACAATTAAAAAGATTAGTACTTTGAAATTTTATTTAATTAAATATAGAAGCCAAAATTTGAACTTAAAACTGGAGTATGTGAGATAATACTATAAAAATGATATCCCAATTATCTGATTTACCAGGATAAATTTAAGAAATGAAAGATAATTCTACAATTATTGTCAATGAGGAGCTAAATCCTTAACAGCATACTTTTAAATTACAACTTTTAAACTATTATTTAAATATTAAATGAATATTTTAATTATTTTAGGGTTTAATTGATACTCTATTTGCAAATAATTTATATAAGCTTAAAAAGTAATGCAATAATTAAAAAGGAGGCTCTTAAATTGAAAAAAGATTAGTAGGAGAGGTGAAACTAAGTTCTCAAAATAACTGAACTTGAATTTGGAATAAAATTAAAAATTGAACAGGATAAAGGCTAATATAAATTTATAGTCGTTAAGGATAATAATAATAAGGAACAAGTCAGTCATATTTATCACATCAGAATAAATCAAAGCAAATTTACTATCAAAGTTTTACTGGAAATTAATAACATCAAACTACAAAGAATTAAACATTCGATTGACTCGAAGTATATAAAAGCAAAAATATTTGCCAAAAATGCGTTGAAGCCTTATAGACTAGCTCGTGATTAGTAGTAGCATAAAGATAAGGTTACAATAAGAAACCAAATTGACTGCCCCTCAAATGATTTTAGATTACGTTTTTAAACCTATTATGTATCAATGATTCGTAGAAATTGCGTACTTTACAATTATAACATCTGCGTTAGTTAAAAATTAATTCAAAAGATTAACTAATAAATTTAATCACAAGTTCAAAAAGAGAGTCTTTTATATTTCCTAACTTATACTGATTATTTGGTTCCCAATTTGAATTAAGCAGCAATGATTAAATTAGAAATGTTTTATTGTAGGTTTAATATGATGCAGTATTTGTACATTCAGAGATTGATTATGTCTTAGATCTCAGAATGATTTAAGCAATAGAGATTTTACAAAATAAATTAGACAAAATTGGAAAAATTAACAATTTCATCTCTTAAAGCACTTAAGTTACAATTTTACTTCAATAATTGCAAATAGGCTTATGATTCTAGGCCTTGTAGAAGCAGATTGGAACAAGAAAGCTTATGAAATAATAATATAAGAACTCTTCTAAGAAAGTATGACTATCTAATATAAAATAGGGCTAAAAATAAGAAAATATACCAAGAATAGTGCTAAAATATTTTGAAGGTCTTTGTCGATAATGAATCTCTAATCATTTTTAGAAAGCGGATAGATCTCAATAGAGTGCCTGATTGCCATATAATCTTGAAAGATTCTATGGATTTAGAGAATATTTAAAAGAACCTAAGAGAAACATTCATCATAAAGTAGACCAGATCGAGAGATATTTGATAAATTTTCAATAATACCCATATCTATATTAATCTACTACAAGTATACGAATCAGCTCTATGGGATTATTAAACCTATTCTTGACTAATGAGAAAAAAAGCCTCCATAGAAAAATATATTGAAATGCTTCGGGATATCAATTGCTAAATAATAATAGTCAAGGCATGATCGATGCTAATATACAATCTTAAGAATATAGCAGCAGAAAGTATTTAAAAACCCAGTGCTTTGAAAATGGGCAATAGTAGAGGTACTCTTAAAAGAAAATTATGAAAAATGAAAGTGAGTTTATAAGATTATAAAATTGAGGTTTTGCATAAATGTTCAGAACTTAATTTCTGAAATTGAATTTAAATAAAAGTGAATCTTTAAGCTTTCAAGATTTATTACAATATTTCTTCTACTCTATTAGAGAGAGTGCATCTATTTTTCATTATACAGGCATTTATCATTAGAAATGTATTGAAAATAGTCATAATAAAGGAAAATTTTCAATAAAATATAACACATTCAAATCCAATTATTTTGTGACTTATTTCTGAGGATTTAGATACAAAGCAAATTATGCAAATTCATTATAACTATTCAAAGTTTTTTAGTTTTTGCGAACTACTTATAATACAAATAAAAATTAACTAAATAAGTTCCAATTAAATAGCATTTTTTGCAAAAATAAATTTATAGTAAACAAATCTATAAAAATATTGTGATGATAAGAGTGACACAGCTGATTGAGAATCCCATTAATGTATAAAATATGATTAAATTCAGTCATGTCCGAGAAGGTGTTTTGTTTCGAGTTTTTAAAATCTTATGATGAGACCTGCAATTACAAAACCCAAAGTCCCTTCATTATTTTAATTGGTATATTGATTGATAAAATGAAGCAATTAACTCTTGTTTAACTATGGTTTTATTAAGATTTATGCAGCGGTTCATGGTTTAAATAATAGTAATTTTAGCAATTATACTCTTTATAGTAAGGTTGCTTCACAAATTTCTAGCTACTGTTAGGTCTTACTGTATATTAGCAATGAATTAGAAGATATAAAGTCTAAGAGATCCTTAAAATAAAAGCGCAGCAATATATTGATATTCTAGTTTATTATAAGTCTTTGGTTACTGGGACTCATTCCGCTCTCGCCTAGTGAGCAGTGATGTTTCATCGCCAATTTCCTCAGCTTAGCATCTCTGCTTATTCTATAGCCAAAATTAAAAAATAGAATTTAATATTTTACAAAACAGTCAATCGCATTAAGACAGTGATTGACTTTTATGTTCCATTTTATAAGAATAGTATAAATTTTATTTATGATTAAATTCTGAGAGTAAAATACTTAGAGATAAGTATGCTGAATAAGAAATTATTATGTTTATTAATAAATTTTCAGTCTACAAAACTATAGACTTAAGGAAAGAATATGAAAAGCAAGACATGACACCTGTATTAAACGTTCCTTACAGCTCTTAATTTAATGGAGTTAACTTGTATTAGGAGTTATTTAAAGTATACTAAAAGAATTTGCTGCTTTATTATTTGATGCATGATTTAAAGAGAGATTCAGAAGATTTTATTAAGAGAGCTGCTTATAGATTCAGCAATGATAAAGCTAAGGTGTATGCAAAGAGAAGGGATTTTGTCTATATAAAAAGTATTAGATTTAAACGAATGAATAAGTTCACATATCAAATGTGCCTTTAATAGGATTAGGGCTGTCTTTCTTCTCTTCTTCTTATGGATTGTTAGGTCCATGTTTTTTCTTTTAGAGCCCGCTTGCATCTATGCGAATTTAATCTGATTTTTATAAAAATATTTGCAGACTCTTTTATTTAATTAATGCTTAACTAAAGACTTTCTCTCTCTGTGTTTAATTTGCTTCATTCTTTCATAAAATATTTAGCAGTACCAGATTTATCTATAAACTTATAAATTCTAAGCTTATTTGAGATGAATGGGAGCTTCTTCAGTTTCTATAGCCACGTTTCACTGATTTTAAATTCTAGCTTCTCTTTTTTTTCAGGAGAAATACTGCAGCGTTTCTTATGAGCTTTTTAAATTACTTCATTTAAATACTCAGGTTTAAGAATTCCAAGAACTCCAAATAAAAAGGTTCTATATAGCAACTTTTTAGAAAGTTTTAACTAATAAGGAAGGTAGAGAGCAACATCTGAATGACTAATCACATTCTCATAAAAGTTTGTCACTTAGATTTCTGGGTTGTCAGGAATATCAATCATCAATCCAACTGCGGTAATGGATGAAAACTTATTTTGCTAAAACAAATATCTATAGAAGTCCTTTTTACTTTAAAATTTCCCTAATAACTCTTTTGATTTAATTCTCTTCATTGCATCATTTATAGACTCTATCTTGCTTCCTCTTCCTATAAATATTAATGAAATTTATAATTATAGATATCCATTCTAAGTTTAGTAAAATCTTAATAATAAATAGGGAGGACCATTTGAAGATAAGGTTGAAAAAGATATGTAGAAAAGATGAAAGAACGTGCTCCAAGTTTTAAAATTTGACTCCATTTTGATAAAGCTAGCTTTCTCCATTTAATTGCTCCTAATGATGCTAATTTATTTTAGGAGGTCCTCCAAATTAAATTCGAACTTTATTAAGAGTTTAATTTTAAGTTTAAAACTTAAATAGGAGGATATTAAATTAAAAAATGCTTAATTACTTTACCTCCGAATTTAATTCAAAAATATTTTTGAAGACCTCCTAAAGAAACAAATCTTATTTAGGAGTATTATAATTTACTAAAATGCTGAATAATCTCATAAAATATGTCAACTTACAGTCTTTTAAATTTAATAAATTAACAGAACAATATTTAATATTTTAAAAATGGGTTGAAAAATGGTAAATAAGCTAAACCTCTCTATTCCCACAATTCGTCAATCTATATCTCAATTGAAAGTGCAAAATTTGCAAAATTAGAAAATTTTAAGATATCTTTTTTATTTTTTTTTAAATTACTTAGAATTAATGCAAACATTAACTAGATCTACACTTTTTTAGAAATTTTACATTACAAAAGATATAATTTCTATCAATATCACAAAACTAAAGTATAAATATAGACTGAACTTATAAATTTTAACCACTGTTGTTATTTTGCCTTCGCAAGAAGAGAAATAATTAAGAAAAATATAAATTTAATAAGTTATGAATAAGACTAATTATTCAATTATTTTATTCTTTATTTTTATATGCTTTTCTATTTTATCTGTGACTTAAATTAATATTTTATAATAAATGACTGTTTTAATATTTTATAATTCTCAAATTTTCTGATATTTTGTATTTTATCTATATTTTAATAAAAGCTATCGGCAAACTAAAATGTGCGCTTACCTCTTAAGAAGAATGGCATTTCTGGATCAAGCCAATGAAAAAACCATCCCAATAACCAAAAGGATGTAGAGACTAGGGACTCTAGAATTCAATGGGAGTCTACTTATGACAACTATTGACTTCTCTAACTTTTAAAGTTAAATGAAAATTAAAAGGAAATTATTAAAGAGAAAGAGTAGGTTGTGGAGGAGGTCAAATAACCCGCCTTTGATCATTAAATTTTATCATCTAAAGTGGAGTATTAATGCAAAGACTGCAATTAAAATTTCCACTTTAAGTCAATCAATCTACTAGAAACATATAAGAGATATTCACAATTTACATCCCTTGGTTATATCTCAAGCATCAAAAGAAGGATGGTATGTTTATCTGTGAGTTCTGTGAGAAGCCCTATTCTCATACAGGAGACTTAAAAATTTATTTAAAGAAAAGTGCAATCAAACTTACTTGTTTATTCTTTAAGAGAAAGGAAAATACACCTCTAAAAAAGAAGATCAAGCAACTCAATCGAGTCTCTTAGAGTCGAGGTATTGAAATAAGTTAAAATGAAGAAGGCAGTTAATAACTTCCCAGTCTCTGAGATCAATATTATAATTATGGTGAAATAGAAGGCTATGAAGATCCCTATATTGAAAATTATTGAGATAGATCCTTGCATTGAAAGCTACCTCAATCTTGAAGATAAAAAAAGAGAGATATCACAGATTACTAATATGCCTATAAAAAATTATCAATTCAATGCCTTGTTGATGAAAAGTTCTAAACGGAGTATGTAAAAGAGAATACGCTCTTTAAAGAACGAAGTTGAAAGAGTGAAGGGATATAATTTAGCTTGATTTCATTTTACTAGGAAGAGGCTTCCCCTCCTCAAAATGACCTACAGATAATTTTAGTCTGACAACAGATGCCAAAGATTAATTTGTTAAATCGTTCAGCAGATAGTATAGGGAATCAAAGAGCATTGCAAGCATGTCTTTGTTCAAAGAGGCTTAAAGCCAGAAAATATTATTGTCGATTTTCGACCTTTGAGAGCACACATCGATTTTAACAGAGCTCACAGAGTACAAGATTCTTTTTTAAGAAATATATTAGGAGCTCCAAAATAATTTCCAGTGAGAGAGTAGATTAGAGAGACAGATGCACTGCATTGGATATATGGGAAATATCATATATGAATTAGAGAATGACATGCCACCAAAGGATTACCTCAGCTGTAAAGGAAAGAGAGATTCTAAGCAAAGAATCAAACAATAATTGGATAAGTAAAAGATTAATACAGGTCTTAGAGAGACTGTATACTAAACTATCATCAAGCCAAGCAAGATAATGAAGCAAGTCTTGAGACATTAAAGCAATACCTTAGAAAGATAAAATCAGAGAACTGCCACATTACTCTAAGCTGATGTTTGTATAGAACATAAAGAAATTTTGCAACTTATACTCGCTTAAATTACTAAAATATAAACCATAATCCTTTACATAAACCCTTAGAAAATCTTAATAAAGTATATTAATTAATAAATTTATCAATAAATCTATAGAAGGGATTTTGGAAATTTGATTGCCGATTAAGAATCCTATTGATACATAATATACATTAAATTTTTTCATATCTATGACGGTGTTAGGTTTTTAATTTATTATAATTAAATTTCAATTTCTTTTACTATACTTAAATTTTAACTTTGTCTTGCATAATAATTCTTTTTCTTAATAAGTTAATTTAAAACTGCAATAATAGCTTAAGTTTGAAATTAATATTCTAAGAGCTGTGAGAATTTTCTTTTCAATCTTGAAAAAAATTCTTACTTTTGTTTTACTTCTAGGCTTTCTTTCTCTTTTCTTCCAAAATTTTATGTATCATTTTAAAAAAATATTTATTCTGATACATCTCCTTATTCATCATTGTTTATAAATAACTTTTGTTTTTATAGTATGATATAGATTGCAAGTGAAAAATGTTTCAAAGAATGCATTTTATTTTATGTTTATATCAACCTACCTCCAATGATTCCATTTACTTAGGCTTTTTCGTTATCATGCTCTCAGTAAATTATTATTTTTCATAGAATATAGATTCTTTTTGATTTCCTAGTATTTTAATTTTAAAGACTTAATTTTCTCAGTTATTAAAAAATAAAATTACATTATTTTTATATATTCATCTATTTCATAAGTAATTTCTTAATATACTCTATTTGATCAGAAATCAGTAGTTTCCAATATAAAATTAACACTTTTTAAACTAGTTATTTATCATTAGAAAAGATTAAAAGAATGTATAGGGAATTTTGAATTTATTTGATAATTATACAATCTATTTTAAAAGCGCAAAAAAAAGAATAGGATTAATAATATTCAAGAAAATATTATTATATTATTATAACGATTATTGTTTCCATTCTTTTTCTAATAAGTCTTATTGCTACTGCTTTTATTTCAAATAAACAAGGCTATATTTGCTTTTGTTTTATTTTAATATCAGGATTTGATGATAATCTGCTGCTTAAATTGTAGAAATGCTTTGGATTCCTGTTTTATTTATCTTGACGGAATATATTCCTTTATACGTCAAGAAAATTATACATTTTTTAAGAAATTAAGTTTATTAAAAATAAATAAATAAATTTCCTTTATAATTGCGAAATCTCTGACCATCTAATCAAATAATAAAGAACAGTAAAATTATCAAAAAGATAAAAAAGAATTTTATATTTCCAAGATATTCCAGATTAATCTATCATGTCTCTGTTGATACAGTGTGTAGATTACTTGCTCTAATTTATTTATTCTTTTAATACATCTTATGCTTGTTACAATCAAATAAACTACAAAAGTCCCTATTTAATTTATATTTTTTTAATATTATTTTGCAAAAATTATTCAAATTTCTTAATTGAGAAGTCTTTCCTTATTATCAATTTCATTTATGATTCCACTAGCATTACTGCCATATTTATTTTATCCCTGGCCACCGAGGTTGGGATTGATATTTTTTAATCAGAAAATTTTGTGGAAGGCGATTGCTTATTTGAATGCCAGTTATGATAATTTTTAAATGTGTATTATATAGTTAAATAGAAAAAATAAATCAATCAATTTATTGCTCTAATTTATATACAATTTATTAATATAATTTTTTTTTAAATTATCAATTTCATACAATTTAATGTTTATAATTAATACTATTGTAGGAATACATTCGAATTGGGGAAATTAATTAAAATTAAATTAAATAACAATCAAAATAGTGGCAGTTAAAGTTGGCCAAATTTGACTGCCGCTATTTTGATTATTATTTAATTTAATTTTAATTAATTTCCCCAATTCGAATTTATTCCTGCAATTGTTGGAATGTAGTATATAATTTGAAGAATTAAAGAGAAATTAATTAATGAGAATTAATTATAACACAATGTTGCATTGTATCCTAAAAAGATATATTAAAGAGATGATTAGAAAATTATAAATTATTTGATGATAGTTGGTATCTCATAAGATTATTACTAATATTTATATTAATAAAACTGCAATTGACTTTTAATTTAAAGAAAAGACCTTTTTGAATGGACTAGCAAGGAAATTTAATGCATCTTAGCCTTATGATATTAAATTATCAATAAATCATTTTATAATTGATTTTTATAACTTAAAGTTAGCAAAGTCTTATATCATTATTAATTGAATTTCGAGGTATTATAGTATTAAAGATAATACAACGTAAATATAATTTCTCCAATTTGAATATACCAATTAAATAGTTATTAAATAATATTTGAAACTATTAAAGACACTCAGAACATAGTCCAAACCAGCTCTGCCGGTATTTAGGCATTTGTCTATCATAAGCATGTGGCCGAGATGCTCAAAATTAATCTAAAAAAATGTTATTCAATTCTTTTTATTTTTAAAAAATAGCAATAGAAATATGCGTTTAAAACTGAGAGTAAAGCGCTAAACTTAATGTTAAAATTAATAACCGTAAATATACAAAATATAAACCAGTTTTTATATTAAAAGACCATTAATTGTGAATAGCATTTCAATAAACTTTAGCTAGTTATGTTATATTCCAGTAAGAAGAATTAATATTAACCAATTATTTATATCTGGGATACACTTCAAAAACAATTCTATAGGTCTAGATTATAAAGAATAAAATTAGTAAAGATAAAAATAAATAAACACAAGAATATAAAAGAGCACTTACCAATTCAAGCAATCATACTAATCATTATTATACAATCGACAATAGTAAATAGAAAATTAAGAATAATAAAAATCATAAATACTCTACGATTTATTGCAAAAAACTCAATAATATTTGATAAATTTTTGAGGTTTTTTTTAATTAAAATTAATTCTCATAATTTGAATTTTAGTTATTGTTAATTGATCCTTAATTTCAACTAGCAATTTTATTAAAACCAGAAATTATAGTGTTATTAGAAATTAAGAAAAAGCTTTTACAGTTTACATTTTATTTTTGGCTATATATTTACAGACAATGATCTAATTATAATGAAAACCTATGAATAATTGAGTCTCTAGTTTATTTAACAAAAATCACATCACATTTACTCTCCAGATAATTTTCTAAAAATAATCTCAATTCATGCATCAATTCAATTTTTTATAGTTGTACTATGCTCTTATTAAAATCCTATCTAATTTAAGTGCTTATTGAATCTAATTCGTTCTGAAATGCTTAAGATTCCATAAATAAAATCTCCAATAAGGTGTAGATGATACCGAGGCTTACTAGTTTTTTGTCTTGTAGATTCTAATCCAGGTATCACAAATGTCATTTCACCTCATTCTGAAATACGTCACGACTATATTATTGGTTTGATTTAGTTTAAATTGTGATATAATAAAAATAGTTTGAGATTGCTCAATACCCATTATTTAATTAGAAAGGTAAATCTTAAGTTTTATACAATAATTAAACCAAATCACTTAGACCAAATAATTTTCTTATTATGGAGTCCATCACTTCAGGTAGAGACCTGAGCACTCTTGATTTACTTGATCTTTATCATATAGATAGAAATCTTATAGTTAATATTCAGACCCAGACTAAGAATCTGAAATATTGTTCTAATAATTTTAATCTTCAACCTCGCACAATAATTAAATGGAGAAAAATAATTAGTATGAAAAATACTAGTTTCTTTTAAAGAATACAAATATACCTTCGATAAATCAGGCTCCCGAACCCTTTCTTCAGATAAGGACTACATAAATTTTAGTTTAAAATTGATGTATTAGAAATCGATTGGATTATACCATAACCTTAGCAAGCTAAAACTACGAATACAAAAGTATTTAATAATCACTCTATTAGTATAATATCTAATTACCTAAACACGAAAAGCAACTTTTTACAATTCTGTCAATAAAAAATGTTTTAGGAAATAACTTGGAACAAAACTTACCAACTCAAAAGATATAAAAAAACCAAAAAAATATCAATGGAGAAAATTCAGAGCTAAAACTACGTACGCTCTAATCACATCACCAAGAAACCCCTTAACCAAAATCCCAGTAACTATGCTTAAGATCAGTTTTAAATACCAACATTGCTATATAATAGTGATTGGTAAAAGTACAAATCTAACATCCAAATCAAAAATTTTACCATCTAAATTTCAGGAAAATTTTTAATACAGCTCCCCAGATCTGGATTAAAGCACTCACTAACTTTAAGATGATAAGTTTTCTATTCTGGATTAAGAATTCTAAAAGTTAGATATTTTACAAATCAGGCACTATACTTGAGCGGGATTCATTAAAATATCAGGAGTATTAAAATGTAGAAACTAATGGGCTTCATTAGAAACTTAACAGTAAAATTATGATCAGGAATATGTCAGATATTTAACAGTATTATTTCTACTTAGTCATCCATAAAGCAATATCATAAGTTCACAGATAAGTATTAAATTAAATTAGAGATTTTGTTAAATTTAAAAGATACTTATAATTAATTACGACATTGCAAATTTAGACAGATATATTGGGAAGAACCTAGTATGATAATAATGTGAATTTAGTGGAAGTTAGAGAGGCGATAAATATAAATGTTAGAATATATAGAAAAAGCAATAGATTGCTTCAAATGTTGTCTTAATATAGTCTTCATCTTCTTCATCATTGTTTTATCAAACTTTTCTTTTAGTAACTGAACACTGTAAAATACTCCCACCTATGTGCTGAGCTTTCTGTCATCAAAGTCCCCTGTGTAACTAGTGCTGTTGCTGAAACCTCAGCCTCTTCAAGGTTAGAGTCTACTACATCAGGATTCTTGCTGGTGGAGCAGACTCCATTTTAATTGCCGAAATAGCAATGATTTAGTAAAGTTAATTAAATTTAATGAATCTGAGTTATATTTAATAAATATTATCTTATAATTAATTTAAACATATCAAATAAAATTTATCTACTAATTAAACCTATTTGTCTAAAAACATATTATTCAGCATTAAAACTTAAAATTTAAAATATAACTCAGATTAATTAAATTTAATTAACTTTACTAAATCATTGCTATTTCGGCAATTAAAATGGAGTCTGCTCAACCAGCAAGAATCCTGATATTGTAGACTCAAACCTTGAAGAGGCTGAAGTTTCAGCAGCAGCACCAGTTACACAGGGGACTTTGATGACAGAAAGTTCAGCACATAGGTGGGAGTATTTTACAGTGATTCAGTTACTACAAGAAAAGTTTGATAAAACAATGATGAATATATCAAGACAATATTTGAAGCAATCTATTGCTTTTTCCTATATATTCTTGCATTTATATTTATCGCGTCTCTTAATTAGCTAAATTAACTTGGCTAAGAAGGTTAGTTGACTCTCAGAAACTTAATTAAGATCCGACTTATTTATAGTAGGACAATAAAATAACAAGGTCTTACCTCTTTTCAATAAAGAGCAACTTCTCTTTAAGTTAATTGATAGCATAAAAGCCACACAACCAGCGTTTCTGCATGCAAAACATAATGCAAGGAAGAGACAAAGAAAAGAATATTAAAAGGAGCAGTTCAAATGAGAAGACTAATTATAAACTAAGGTCAATGATGGGACATCATGCTTAATAAAACTTAAAAAGGGCTTTACCTTGCATATGATCAACATTTTACGATCCGTGGGTCCTTAAAGTCATCAATGTGGATACTTATTTCTATTATTATTCACTAACAAACTAAATATCTAATAGCCTCTGCTATGTACTATCGCTTTACCTTACCATAATTGGGAATATCTGCAGTATGAGCATATCAATTGTCAATAGAAAAGGAATATGGCATTATTATTATGTTCTGATTATTAATGAGAGTCCTGTAACTTAGTCTATTTTCTTTATTATTTGCAGCTGGATATATAGTTAACACTTAAATCTGAGCGATAAAATTTATAAAATAAAATAAATAACCTACTGAGCAGATTGTTTATAGTTGTCAGTTCATAACTTGGCTAAAATAAAAAAAAGGTTTTTGATTTTTTTTCTCTAAAATTTTCAAGTCTTTAATATTGTTAATAATTATTGAAGTGTTTTAATATTTAAATAGAAAAAAAAATATATTTAACAAAAAAAAATAAAATAACAAAACACTCACTGGTATACCAATCAAAATAAAAAGGGACATCTTCGAAAATAATGACTTCATGCACTTATCTTAAAATGTAATTGAGTTGATCAAACTAAGTAAAAACCAATGAGAATTTCACATTTTAGAAATTATCCTTTCCTTTCATTGCTAAATACTAATCAGTGTTGAATAATCTAAAGTAAACTAAATTCAACAACTAACAAAGATCCAATTCTATGTGAAAACAACTGCTTAGAAACCTAAATATGGACCAAGCAACATTTTTAAATGCTCGGACAAGAGTATATTTATAATAAATTTATAAAACCTAACAAGCTTCAACATAACTCTATCTCATATAAGATGAAAGATACGATAAACACTTTAATCCACCTTCACTTTCATAAGAGGAAGATAAACCCTTTTCTCTAGATTTTTCAATATGTTTGCATGAGCACGATGAGCCCTTGCCCAACAGTAATGCCTATCTCATTACAAAGAAAATAATTTACAATGAGGATCAGTAGAGCTGGAGTTCTTATGAAGAACGTGAAATCTACGACTTAAACGATCATTCAGAGTCCTATGAAGACTATTTAAGCTAACTAACAGACTATGAAGAAATTTTCCCAAAAAGGGGGAAAAATTAAATCAATCAGCTCCTCACGGAGATAAATTAATAATAAATAGTAAGTTAATAAGATTTTTCAAAATCAGGACCAAAAATTGATCCTAATTAAAATTTTTAATTGCATTATTAATAACAATAATTATAAAATTAAATTATAGTAGCGTCCAACCTACAGAATATGTAGACTATCTCGAAGGCTGCTCTTTAAGCTAGAATCACACTAGATAATCATGTGAAATTATCTGAATCAATACAATTCAAAAAAAAAACTCTTTCAGCAAATCAAGAGATTTGCTTGAGCAATCACCAGTATCTAAATAAATATCGACAAAGCTTAACTAATTAAAATTGTCAATACATGACTGACGACCAGACCCTAATGAAATCAAAATAAAAACTAAATTAGCAGTAGAGACTCCAGGAGAATTAATTGGACTACTTAAACTCTTCAACATTAAAATTCTAAAGAATGTCACTGCTAAAGATCTATCTTGTATTAGCATCGATGCTGATTACCACAATCATCTCAAAAAGATTGAAATCTTTATTAAATGTCTAGAAACACTCATATTTCCTCAAATATGAGCAAACTTAATTTAACTCAACTCATAGCAACCAAAATGAGAGAACTAATCAGAATTAAAGAGTTCAGGTTTACGATACAAGTTAGAAACATGGATTAATTCTTCAAATTTAAAGAGTAAGGAGAATAAATCTAAATTCTAAGCTCAAGTAAAAAAGGGAAAGAGGAGAAAAACAAAGAGACCTAGGATGAAGAAAACAAAGAAACAACAAACGAAGAAGATGAAAAACCTAGTATAAATGGAGAGAATCTCCTCATTAATCAAAAGGACTTCAGCCTTGTTTATTAATACATATTATGGTCAGGGCCCTTATAGACCTCAATGTGGATACTTATTAATACGTAATTATTATATTAAATATTGAGGTAATCTATTTTGCAAATCAGTAGTATTTCAGTACTATTAGAGGTTGATAAATTATGGAGAGCCTTTCAAGATCAGAGTTTGCAGAAGAATTTAGAAAATAGCTAATATAAATTTAGCAATTATGACTACTCAGTCCTTCTTGCTTTTGTAATATTCCCTTTGCTTTTTATATACTTTAGGATTTTGAGATATAACTATATGCATTTATAATTCTATCAACTAGTCAGACATTACAGTTGGCTAATATAAAACCCCAATTATTAATCTGGTGGTTCTTTCTCCATGTTGCTAGGAAGCTACATCTTCGATTTAATTTTAATTTTAACATCTTTTTCCAAAGTGATAATTATGAGCAAAAATCACGAAAATGATATGTTTTAGTCTAATTCAGAAGATAAGTTTGACGCCGACACTTAAGATAGGGATTATATGATATTTAGTTATCATGATTTTTAATGATGACAAAATTATAATATATAATGGTTATTAAGATAGAATAATGCAATACTCAACAATATTATGATGTGGAGGATAACATTTTGGAAGTTAGTTTAGTTTAAATAGAGTGCACTTAGAGGGATTCAGATAAAAATATGATTAGTGATAGTAGAGAAAATGGAGAAAATAATTTGAGATTATATGTTTAGATTTAAAATAATCATGATAGAATTAAAAATGATAATGATCATAAAAATTAAAAATGCTAAAAAAAGAAATTATAAAATTTAACTTTAATGTGATAGAATGACTAAAATTAATAAATTCAATTAGAATTAGAGGTTGTATACTTTCAGTTAATTCTTAAATGTTGATTTAACGAATATTTTATTATTAAATAAAATTATATAAATCAGTGGAAATATGCAAGAAAGACAATTTAATATATGATGACCCATCTCTGACATCATAAAGAATTAAAACTTAATTATATCATGCTTATAACTGAACTTGAATTTCTTCTCATTTTCAATATGCAGCAATTATATATATTCTAAATATAAAGCAATTTTTCCTCTCAATTCATAAATTTATTTGTAGCATTATAAATCAAAACAATCGAAGAAGAAATTGATGGATAATTATATATATATATATATATTATTTCACTCAGATTATATTTTTTTTACATTTTTCAAAGGTACCAAGAATTTTAATCAAGGCACTTCTGAAGTCTACTCAATGCTCAAATTAGCTTTAATACATCCATATATATATTTTTGAATTATGTCTCAAAATTAGTGCTACTATTTTTCTGTCTATACACCAATTTTTAAGTCTTCTACTCAGTGAAAAATTAAATTAAAAACTATCAGCTAAGGTATTTATAATAAACATTTGCATTTATTTACATATGATGAAGAACTGCAAAAGTTTAGTAAGTTTGACATCACAAGGGCATTGTTCGAGTGTGGATTTAACTTTGTAAAGTATGATATGTTCTTCTTCTAGTGTGTAATGTAGCAGTCTTAAAGGCCAAGATTATTTGTCTGTTAATACTTGTTTAATTGGCTGATTGATGAGTAATTTTTATCATGAAAATAGAAGTACATTAACTGTAATTATAGCTACCGTATGATATGTCTCGACTCCTTTCATCTTTAAATAATTTAATGAACAATTAATTATAAACTAAAAATTGCTTGATTTATCATTATTTAAAATAATGCTTAAACAAACAGGAAAGTATATCAAACTAATTAATCATGTTTTATTTACACAAGTTTCAAACTTTATTTTCTTGTAGGGATCCTTACTTCTTTAATAATGATTAAATCTATAATTAAATATATAATCCTCTAAGTTTAGAAATTTTCCTTAGTTGAGTTACTGCTCATTTAAGTGTTGAAAATTGGGAGAATCTAAGAAGCATAGCAATCAAAATGGGCAGTAATAGGGGATACGAAACTTTAAATTAGAAGGCAAAGCACGAGGGTCATACATTTGGATTTGCTATATTATAGTTGGCTTTGGACTTGGACCCTCATCATAGTATTTAGGAATTGATTGTGTTTGTGCTGAGAATTGACAAATTCAAGAGAAGTCTAGTGGAAATTGACTTTTTTATTTAATTATGAGAGAAACATATTGTAAAGCAATAAAACTAATTTTAATTCAGAATAAATAAACATAAATTAATATTTTGATAAGTTTGGCAGGGTAATAGTTTTTAGAACGTAAGATAATGAAAATTTTATGCAAAAAGTGGCATCTTAATTAAAATCTTAGGGGATCTAGAATTTATTAAAATTATAGTAATTAATAATTTTTAAGTGAATAAATGAATGTTAATAGAATTTCTACATTTTTCATACTTTGTATATTTTTATTTTCCTCCTAAAGCTATGTGTTATATAAAATACATTTAAACAAATGATATAGCCCGTTTAAGCATCAGTCTCTGTTAAAATTAAAAATATTAATTCTTGATGTAGTAAGTTCTCTTTTAAAAGTGTATGCTAGAGATAAACTGAAACTTCAGCATAGAAAGATCTAAGTCTAGAATTTATAAGAAGCTTTACGCAATCTTCATCTGCATACCAGAAATACTAGTTATAATGAGCAACTTTATATTGTAATAGATGAACTATTGCTAATGAATTTTGCAGTTATTGACTGATTTAAATATTTAAAATTTCATTAAAATTATTTTAAACTACTTATAATTGGTTAAGTGATAATAATACTCTAAAAATAAATAGAGATTGTGGTAATTTAATAGTAATTTATTAAAAATGTGAAAATTTATATTAAAGTTAGTATTAAAATTTTAAAATAAAATTTTTCTAATTTATTTTTCTTGATTATTATAGAATTATTTAGAGAAGTTATTGTATCTCAAAATAATAACATAAAATAATAGATAGAAATACTCATAATTATTATTAAATAATCCAAATTAAAATTCCCTTTATCAGTTTAACAACTTATATTTTAGTGAATTCATGATTCATATTTACATTTTGCTTAAAATCTTATAAGAGTCTGCACAGTGTTTTGAGAAATATAAATGTAAAGAGATTATAATACTCGATTTGTCTCTTTACTATGTTATAAAAAATGTCAATTTACTTAATTCAAAATTTATAAATTTTTTATATTTACAACTGAAATTCAATCAAAACTTAAAAACATTTTAATTATGTTTTAGTGATATTTTTTTTTTAGGGTATAGTTGAGGTTTTATTGGGTTAGTAGAGAAAACGCAGTGTTTTATGTGAGTTTAATATGTATTTAATGTAGAGTGAGGTCATTTAAATTATACGAATTTTATATGTCTGTTTTTGTTATCTTACTCTTGCTGTCTATTGATACTATAGCATATAGTCTAAGGTTTCTCTAGGATAAGCAGGCGCTCTTACTATTTATTTTTCTTGAATCTTTTTTATTCCTTAGCAAACCTCATTCCATTTTAAATGCTTCTATGCAAAGCTTATCGATTGTTTTTCATGCTTAGTGGCAAAAGTAAGCCATACTTTCCATATAGCACTCTAATATTATTGCTGCTACTGCCCATACATCCCATTAGACAGAACCATTCGTTCCTTTCTCTCTTGTTTGGAAGTATCCTGGAGGGCCAAGCATCTTTGCTTGCGTTACTATCTCTTACCTTATGCTCGATTGAGATCTATGACTACTATTCCTAAAGGACAGAGGTTTAAAAAAACACTTTATGGCTTCATATCTCTGAGAACATATCCTAGTTCATGAAGCTCTTTCACACCTTCATCATCTCTGAGAGTATCTCGTTGAGATCATCAGAGTATCTATTATGATACAGATAATCTCTTAGAGTCATCTCAAATTTCTTAAGTCTGAAAGCTATGAAGCCATGACCTAGAATAACTCATCCAACTTAATCAATTCTATCAAGTCCTTTTCTATGCCTCTTTAAGTACAATATACTCGTTCAGATTCTCCTCATTCTTAATAAGGTAGCTAAAAGGATATATTTTGTATGCATTTTAATCTACAATTTTTAGTTTGCCTTGTAATAGACGTCTATGTTTAAATAATTTTCAATGAATCTGCTAATGTCTAAAATTGCATTTAGAACAGGGAAATACATAGCTTTCTTTCTCTTGTAAATAAAGGACAACTGCTTTATTAGCAGGTTAGTTCATCAATTAAAGTCTTTTTTACCTCTTGTGCATCCCTTTTGTTTTCTTTAAGATTCAATAGTATTTTATTTTCACATAGGTGGGACAAGTATTTAAGTCTATTTATCTTAAATTAATAACTCATTAAGGTGATATTTTTTCATGTGCTATTGACAATGGCTGGGTGAGTATTAGGCTTCATGCAAGTAGTGCATTAATATCTACCATCGATTTTAACATGTGTCTTACAAACTTTAAAGTTGTTTGATTTTAGCTTTTTCAAGTGCCTCTTCGAGCTATACTCAGTTGAGAATATATATTAGCACTCTTGACATTCAAAAGTTTTTTAACTTTTCAATTTGAAACTTTTACTGTCATTTTTCAATATCTATTATTGGTGTCTAAACTCCCACTTCTCCTGCTTCAATCCCAAGTACTCTAAGCTCTGCTTCAATCTCAACATGAATAACTTCTGGTTACTTTCTTAATCAAAGTTGAGCAATGATTAACCAGTCCCTAAACCAACTGCTTTACGATTTAAGTTAGACGCCATGTTTAAATTCAATATTAAACTTCAATTATAAGGCTATTGTAAGTATATTTACAAGACTACTCTCTGTAGGAGCTAGAAATGTGAAAGTCATGGTTAAATTTCGAATGTAAGTAATCATACTTCTTTGTAATTTATCACAGTCTTAAAAAATTTGATCTTGATACCAACTTAGCAAATCCTAGGTTGGTACAGGTACTAATTAAGTTTTGAAAAGTTTGGTTTTTTCCATAAAAAATTTATTGAATAAAAAATAGGTACAAATTAAAATAAAATGGAATTAATACCAGTACTAATTAAATTTAAAAAAAATTTAGTACAAATTTAATGAAATTAAATTGATAAAAATGTAGCTCCACTATAAAGTTTTTTACAGCATCTTCAAACTTTTTCAATGTATTTTTACAAGGTTGACCTCCTATAAGATGCCATATTTAATAGTAAGATTTTAAACAGTGGTCGAGAAGTCTATAAATTATAATTTGGAATTCATGAAGAGGAAGAGGATAAAAATGGAATCATTCAATGAACAAATAAAAAGGGTCGATGCTCAAGAAATGATCTCAAAATTTACAGCATTGAGGACCTCGTTATAGGCAGTTGGATGATTCTTACCAACGATGGAAGGTACCAAGATTTCATTCTTAAAAGTTATACTCTGCTAGGAGAAGAAAGTTTTCAAAAAACAAAGACATCAAACTGATTGAAATACCTAACTACTCAGAAATTTCAGTCACTAATTTCTACGAGATGCAATGAAAGATGAGGAAGTGGTAGTCTTTTTTCCTTGCAAAATAATAATTTCAAGCAATCTGTTCTCGAAACAATAAAAGAGGAATATTTGAGAGAAATTACAGAAGAAGCTCATAAAAAACGATAATCTATCTCTCCTGAAGATTAAAAGAAGCAAGGTATACTTATGCACAGCCTGGCTAGAGGAACTTAAGAAGCATCCTTATCTTTCTAGTAAGCCTTAGCCTAAAACTTTGCAGGTAAATCTTAAATTGGTATATTCCTTATGAAAAAGAATGCAAAAGACACAGAGAGAAAAAGCAGCAAACAATATATTAAGTTAGCAAAAGACTTTATCATGATATATAAACAAGAGGAACAAAGAAAGAGAAGTAGAATTATTTTAAAAAGATCTTATAATATGAGAACTAATTCATTCATTTAAAACTTATAATTAATAATAATCATTCATTCCTCATCCTCTTGAATATATTGGAGTCTTATCTTTACTCACTCTCTTGAGAATAATTTGTATAAAATTTACTGTATCGATTGGTAGATCATGCATTAGATGATATAGCAGTAGCTTCTTTTTTTGAGTCTTGATTTAACTTATGCATAATTAAATTCCATCAAATTGAGGGCTATAAGAAACGTTATACACAAGAATTATGTTTAAATCTTCATAAGCTATCTTTGATTCTTTTGTCTTATAAACTGAGAGGTTGTCAACAAACAGTATAATCTCTTAATCTTGGTAATTCTCTCTAAGTTATGTTAGATCTTTATATACTGCTTGCTTAATAGAGCAAGGTATAATAAAATATGTTTCTAAATTTGTATCTTCACTAATGACAGCCAAAATTGCGTGAGTTACAACCTTCACTTTCTATTAATATACTACTATAATATTGTACTTCTTTTACCATGACTTCTTTATGAAGGCGTTGAATATATACGCAGCTTTATCAGCGCGCATGAACTTGATGTTATTAATAATAATCTTCATGTAATTATAAATATCGATTAAATTATTAAGATAAAATGGCACATCAAAATCAATCACCCTCTTCACTCTGTAGATATTCTTGAAAGTAGAAAGTACCACTTCTTCTATAAATATGAGCGAATAGTCAATTGAGAGATACGCATGTCAGGATATTTGCGATGAAAAATCCCAGCTCGCTAGTCAAGTTGGGGATGCGCCCAATTCTATAGACTCTTAGAGTAACAGAGGTAGTCAATTTGTAAATAACTGAACCTATATCTTCTTTCATGATGTTATCAAGAACCAGAATTTAAATGCTAAACAGCTAACAGGCAGTGATAGATAACAATCGAGGCACTCTTGAGTAAGAGCTTTGATATTGGAGTATAATTTAGCAAAGGTTAGACTTAGTCTATATTAATAATTGTACCATACCTAAGCTTAAGCGATAAGTAAAATTATTTCTCATCATAAATAGTCCCTAAAAATCGGTAATTTCTATTTCTCATTTTTATAACTGACCTAATATCTTCACTAACCCTAATAAGGCCAAAACTATACCTTACAAATAAAATCACTAAGACATCTAATTTAGGTGTTAAGATTGCTCATACTGGCTCTTTACTTTAAATCAATTAATCAATTTCTGTTTTTAATAACAGATATCTTGAATCATTTAACTCCCTTTAATAAATAGGTTAATAATATATGTTATGTAGCATTCGTTGCGACTATGACAAAGACTACGGTCACCTTATAACCACAAATAATACTAAACAATCAGTTTCCTTTTTATTTATTTAATTATTTTGCTTTATTTTTTCCGCATTATAAAACTCATTTCTAACCCAAGGCCTATTAGTACTTTCTACAATAAAATTTCATACTTTTTCTATAATCCACTCCTCCTCCTCTTATTTCCTTTAATATTTCAGTATTAAAATATATTGTAGATAACATTCAATCTTCTCGTCAAAAGATCACTCACTATTTTTATTCTATTTGGCATAAAATTGTTTTATCTAAGTTTAGTACGAAATGATACAAGCTTGGAGATTTTTAGACTATGACAATCAATACTTATCAACTATGATTAGTACATGCCTTAGTAAAAATAGTTTCAATGGTAGTCTTACCATTTTTGAATAATTTATTATTGTTATATGATAACTAATTTTTAAAAAAATAATTTTCCTATAATATTTCATCTAAATTGATAAATAAAAGATTTTGCCTAAAACCATAAATTGAATTTAAATTTATTTAAAATTTTTATAGTTATAGGTATCATAAAATTCCAAAATGATGTCAATAAATGGAAAAGCAAATAATTAAACTTTTACCTTTGAGATTCAAACAATGCATGACTCGATGTCTGGTGCAGCTTGAAAATTTATTTTTCTCATAAATCATGTATCGTATCATTGCTCAAAATGCTCTCAGAGCATACTCTTATATTAACTGAATATCAAAAATCATTATATTTTCTTTAAATTTAAAAATTTAAGCTTAATGAAGATGAAAACAGCAATTATACCTGTAAAACGCAACTAACTTTAGTTTATGATAAGTTAATCTAAATTTAAAAATTCTATGAAAATATCTATCGGATAGGAAATTAATTTTTCATAATTAAATTTTGATAAGAACTTTAAGAACTTATAATTAAATTAAACTGCAAATGGAAACTGAGTAGATTAAGTTTAAAAATTCAAGTGCAACTGTAATTAGAGCTAGAGTTTCAGATTGAATTGCAAGCTTAAAATAGTTCAATTAACACTAACACTTAACCAAAACCTTTAAATTGGCTTCAAACTTGCATAGTATAAATGGAAGTAAAACTTATTCATCTCAATAGTTCTAAATTAAAAGCAATAATCAATCTAAGCACAAAAAATACAGAAAGTATCTAAATTGATTTTTAAAATTAAAATCTTTGCAGATTATTAAATTAATTAATTTGCCCTTGCGATTTGAATTAAACATTAAAGAAAAGTTTATATAGATATGGATATTCGAGATATATTCATAATTTTCAGTTTATGTTTGAGATAAAAGATTTCCTAAACGAAGAACTTATTTTACAGATGATCTTAAATAAAATTTCGTTTCATGCAGTTAGATAAAACAGCAGAGGATAACTTCGAGCTTCAACTGCATTTATTGAAATCTATGATTAAAATGAAGACAGTTATCTGACTGCATAATTAGAGAGAGAAATAATCTCCAAAGTTAAAGGCAATTGAAGGACAAGAGATGGAATAGTAGACAACGATTTTAAACGACTTAAATGAAAATCACATTAATAGTCATTGAACCATTTTAGAAATAGATTGTTCTTAAATAAGATATAAAATGAACTTGGATTATGAAGATGATGTTTAATGGATGAACTGTGAGTTAGGTAGGTTGCCAAAAGGAGTTTTACTATTACGAATAATAATTGCATTAATGATATAAAGAAGAAATTGAGTTAATTATTAAGCTGAGCAAATAGCAAGGATTGTAAGATTACCTCAGATTAAAAATCAGAAATTGAAATAAAATTAACCTTCGAATAGATCTATAGTTTAAAAGCTAGATACATGAAGAGTAAATAGGTAAGATTTTTATGAATAAATGAAAGAGAAAAACATTATTAAGCAAGATATTGATATATTAATGCGTGCTGAAGGTTTAATACATCTTATATATGAATTTCAAGGAATTGGTATAATTATGAGGCTAATTATTATTGTAAAAGTTGTTTGAAAATTTCAATCTGGTTTTTTTTTATAATTTAATATTTATGAAAAACAAGTGGAAAAGTTTATTTTAAAATGAAAATAGATTAAATAAATAAATATATTCAAAGTATTCTTTAAAACACAAGTATACATACAGTTACATTTTTCTTCTAGTATTCTGCATATTTTGAGTCAAAATGATTCAAGTCTTCCTAAATGGTAATAGGTGTCGTCTAAAGTCTCTGTCAACTGTCTCCTTGTCTCATGTTAACCAATATTGCTTTAATATAATAAAGTTAGATATGTTTTTGTAACTTAATAATTTTATTGATTGCCAGCCATTTTTTCATCATCATAAGTTTTCATTTTACTATAATTATTTCCAATTTTAATTCATCTTTTCCCTTTATTTTTCTCTAGTTATTATATAAAATGAGAAAAGCAATTTTAAAATATAATCTCTTCTTCGAATGAAATTAGCGAGAAATTAATTCAACTATATATAAAGCAATAAATAACTATTTAATTTATAAATTTATATAGAAGCAAACCATATATTTTTAAACAAATTTCAATTCCTCTTTTTCATTTTTAATTCTAAAATGTAAAATATAGATATCTGATTAATAGAAATTGAATTATTTTGATTGCAGTTCTGAGACAAAGACAAATATAAAGTATCTGAAGAGATACCTTATGAGTGCCGCTACTAAAATATTTAATACAGGCACCTAAACATTAAACTTAAGGTTAAAGAGTGAAGTAGATATCTGCATTAAATATATATATATATATGAGATTAAATTATTTTTATAGATACTATTTGGTCAAAATATAGTAAACATATTCAATTAAAGTTAAATTTAAATAATATATCTAATTTATAATAAATTAATAGCACATAATAATTATTAAATTATAAAACAATCGGTGTAATTAGAATTTTACTATTGAAAGCAATATGCATTTCTTAAGGACACAGGGAAATAATAAAAAAAATAAGTAATTAAAAATAATGAGTAAAGACTTATTGATTTTAATTATGGAAAATACAGTTTGCAGCTTAATTACCCAATGATTTAATTAATTGGATTAGAGGATATGGTACGAAAGTCAAGCTAGATTGGCATTAGTTACTAATTAATATCTCCAAGAAATCTCCAAAAAAGACTATATCACTTAATGGTGAATATAATACGGTTAAAATAAAGTATATTTAATAGGATGTCGTATGATATAGTTAGAAATTTAAAATCTCTCTCTATTTTATAAAGAATTTTAAAATAAAGTGAAAGAGAAAATTAAATTCTTATATTAAATACATAGAAATAAGCGAAATTTAAAGATAAGTCATAAATTTATGATTATCTTTAAAATTTCAAGATAGACTGCTCTTGATTCTTAAGTGTGTCTCTCGGTCATTGCCTTCATCATACTATCCAGCTGCAACTTGATATCATTGTTGAAGCGCCACTGGATCATCGTGATTGTAGTCTTAGAGAAAATACGATTGCGGTGCAAGGTAAACAAGTAAAGGATGAAGAGGTTGTCCTCGAACATCTTATAGCGAAGCTGTAGAGCTATTCTTCCATCATGGCCTGGGTATTTTGAAATTCTCCTCCACCCAATCCATTCTGGCACTTGCTCCTCGTCTTTATTCTTAGATCTATTGCTTGAAGTGAGCCTTCTTGGGCTGCGGAGCACCGATGACTATTTTACTTTCTTCCTATTCACTACAGAGTCATATACTTGAAAAATTAATACTTACCTGAATTCTTAATACCAAAAAAACTTTGCTTGCGCCTCCCACATTTCAATAATATAAGTGTCATTCGATAGATGTTCTGACCGACACCAGACCCCCTACCTCCTTATTGTACACACCCCTTCTTGGTAGTACCTCCTTCTTGGTAGTACCCACCCGATACACAACACTACCCCCTAAAATATCTTATTTCATATCAAATTTTTTATCCTTAGGGTCTAAATCGATTTCCTTCTTGACATCTCGACATCATAAATTTTATGTTTTTATATATAATATTTCATAATTTTATCAAAATTTTTAAATTCTATATTAATGCCTTATATGATTTTATTTTTAAGTTTTGACAAGTTCACAATATTTTTCAACATTTTTTTGCCTATCCTTTGTGAAAAATATCTAAAAAATAATTTTCCATTAAAAATATTAAGATTAATTTATAATTAATTTTTTATTGACAACCACACACAAATTTTATTCTAAAACTTTTTTTAGCTTAAATCAACTTCATTCGACTTAATTCAAAGAAAAAGTATGATTAATTTTTCAAATTTCAAAATTTCAGAATTTCTAATTTTTTCCATTAACAAATACAAAATATTGAAAATTTATAATTTGAAAAATTAATTATACTTTTTTTTTGAATTAAGTCGAATGAAGTTGATTTCAGCGAAAAAAATATTAGAATAAAAATTTGTGTATGGTTGGTTGTCAATAAAAATTAATTATAAATTAAATTTTAATATTTTTAATGGGGAAATTAATTTTTAGATATTTTTCACAAAGGATAGGCAAAAAAATGTTGAAAAATATTGTGAAACTTGTCAAAACTTAAAAATCAAATCATTTAAGGCATAAATATATAAATAATAAATTTGATAAAATTATGAAATTTTATATATAAAATATAAAATTTATGATGTAGAGATGTCAAGAAGGAAATTGATTTAGACCCTGAGAATAAAAATTTGAAAAAAAAGGATATTTTAGGGGGGGTCGGAGGTACGGGGGGTACTACAAAGAAGGGGGGGGTACTACCAAGAAGGGGTGTACTACCAAGAAGGGGTGTATTACCAAGAAGGAGAGTAAAGGGGGGTTCGGGTGTCGGTCAGAACAGATAGATGATAAAAAAATGCAGTGACTTTTGGTCTCTTTACAATCATCTTCTCTGAGCATGATTATATAGTGAGATTAAATTTCTGTATACCTAATAAATAATAATGAAATTAATGAGGCATACTTGCTGATTATTATATTCATCACACATTTTATAAACTCAAGTACTTCAAGGCTATCACAATTCCATTTTGAAAAGAGGCTTAAATCCGAGTCAGGACCTGTTTCTTCTCAAGGTTCAGGATGAGAGTAAAAGATTTTCATATTTGTTCTAAAGCAAATATTCTTGAGCTAAGCGGAGTTCTCTATAGGGAATACCACTGAAGACAATAACAATTTCTCCAGATACTTATAGGCTATCTCAAGCACCTTTGCCAAAAAAAGAGATAAGTTCTGGCTAATCTTTCCATGAAGATTGTTGAGACAAGGGAGCTATCACTCCTCAACCAACTATTCTAATAAAGAGCCACCGTTAATGGTTATACGGTTACATAGGGCAACTGTGCCTGTTTTATATTCCCCATCGTTTTAGTTATAGCCTGTTTTATATTCCCCATCGTTTAAGTTATAATAGGATCAATATTGAAAGTTATTTCTACATCCTAATGTGTCAATCATTAAAGTCCTTTCGTGGAGTATTGCCAACCATCCTTTCACATCATTCGTTTCTACATAGGTGTGCTGCTTGGTCTTTAAATATCGTTATGTGTGAAAATCTCCCTTGACTTTAGTTTGATCTTTATTTTCTCTTGCAAGTAGAGACCATAGTAGACTGTATTCTCTTATCCCAAGATGGCTTGGACTGTTGCTTGGATCATCGTTGGTGGGCATATAGATTGCTCATAATCTCAAGCAGGCTTTTTAGGCATTTGTAAAAAAAAGGCTCCTGGAGATGGCAGCGCTTTCTTACCTGAGGGGAGTGGTTGCAGTATTGTCGATGGTGACTGCTGGAGGAAAAAGAATGGCCTGATTTATCTCATGGAAGACATCCGTATTATTCAATAAGCATTGGTGGGTTAGAGAGGGGACATAAATAATATTTACTTTTCCTTATTTAAATAAAATATTAATACATATTTTTAAATCTCAGGTTGCTTTTAAAATGGTTATAAAGGTCATGTAGTAGTAGTAACAATTGAGGCTTCTATTAAAAAGCAATCTAAAAATAATCATAATAATTACCAAACATAATACAAATTAATTTTAATTTTAATAACTCAGATTTTAACAGCTTTAACATCTCTTATTTCAAATCATAAGAAATTATTGTTTATAAAATCAGCAAGTTTTGATTTAAAGGGTATTTAAAATAACCTAATCTTTTAATAATAGAATCAAACATATATTTTTCAGGTAAAAAGCTACTTCATAGAGATATTTTGACTACTTGGAAACACATATAGAATCTGTTGTTTTGGAGTTTTTTGTTTTCATGATTCTAATCTAGGACTAACGACTGCCAAGACAACTAATTCTGAAATCCTTCATAACTTGATTGATGATTTATTTAGTTTTAAATAGGAAATGATAAAATTAATTTGAGTTTACTCATTTGATAGAAACACATATAGTCAAATATTGTAAGTGAAAATTATGCTTTTTCAATTTTAGATTTGAATGAGGTTATCTCAGAAAAGCTTTCAAAATCCCATAATCAACCACTCAGCGACAGAATCTAGATAATTTAGCAATATCAAATCACGGAAAAAAGTAAAAATAATTAGATTATATAATCATAAAAGTATAGGAAAAATATGATGAATATAAAATAAACACAAAAGCGATGCGTCATTAATTTAATTATTAAATCTCCTCTATATATAAAATATAAGTGTTTGTTCAATTATACAATGTTACTCTAATACCATATATGATCACTCACTCTCTAAAGTTTGATTATTTAATTCGTTCTGTCTTCTCAATCAAGATAATCTAATTTCCCAAATATTAATCTTCAGCATGTATCTGCTTTTGCTCTAACCAGGAGACATATCACTTATTTGTGTTTTATAGGTAGTGTAAGTGTGATTTTTTTTATAGACTCAATATGTTCATCTTTAATGTTATCAAGCAGATGTTATAATTTTTACTCAATTTTGAAGAAAAGGGATTAATGCCATTGTAATATGTGAAGAATGGTTTTTTTCCTTTATCTGAGCTTTAATCTCTTCTTTGTTAAGACTGATCTATGCGTGTGGTCTTATCACTACCTTTCATCTCCGGGCAAGATTCTCATTATCCTCCTCATCTGAGCATGTTCTTAAAGCTTTCTTCAGATCAATCATATTGAAAATTTGATGGCTAATTTCAACATTGAAAAATTTCCATTATTGCAAATGAATTCCCGAGTAAAACCTAATACCTTGAAGCGATCTTTAAACACTCGAAAATGCAGAAAAAATCTCAGGAAGATGGGATGTCCTAGACCGACAATTCTCTTGGGAGCTGAGATATTAAAGCATCTTTATTTCCCTTCTTTTTTATCAGATCGCATTTACACAGACGAGTTTGCACATTTGTTAATCTTGGGGATAGGCTTAATGACTATATGCTTAATCTTTGCTCCATGAAAAATGCTACTTTCCTCTAATGTGTGTTTGTTTTTCTCTAAATTCCAGTGAAGGAGCCTTGAAGGTTTCTTATTAGCACGATCAGGCTTCAGTTAATTATAAGACAATTATTTAAAAGATCTGCTAGGTAACCAGAGGAACCCTATTCTGATTCAAGATTTGTTGGCATCTCAAACAAAGGTGACCCCATCCACTCTGGTAGTTTATAGCTCTAATTTACATATTCATGCAATAAAGATCAGGTTCTGATCTTGTTAGAACTGAAGCTGACTCATGCTTAGGTAGCAGTAAATACAAAACCGTCTTTCACTGCTACGTTCTCATTCTTTGTGTTTATGCCAATGTTATATGGTCATGTCGAGTTGATACATCATATTCTTCAAATTCTAAAATCAACAAGTACGACTTGGAAAACGGTATAGCTGACCTTCAAGCACTCAAAGAGGCACAACTATTTTGACTATTGCCAGAAATTATCATATGTTTATTGGACCAGAAGAAGAAATATACGATGATTGGTAACCTTGCTATGTTGTTGCTTCCAATGGAGTATGTATCAGTAGGTAATACTATTAAGCAACTCTGCTTTTACATCTATATTCTGTTGCCTGCTGGAGATTTTCTTCAATGCAATCTTAATGCATTCATTGCAATAAGGATGCAGTCATAAACTGTACAATGCCATTTTTTCATAATCGGAGAGAATTAATATTTAAGAGCCGCCATTAGTGGCAATGAGATATATTATTTGATATGTTTTAAGTGTGAAAAAAAAGTAATAAATAATCATTAAACTTTGTTTCTTTACATCATAATCTTCTATTTAACACATAATTTAATTAATTATTTATGACTAATTAAAAATTATGTCTTCATATAATTTAGCAAATAAACTTTAATAAATACATTTTTTATTTAATTTACTTTTAACTACCTTCTTTTTCGTTAAAAATTTATACTTTTATAAATTATATATAAAGAATATCTAATAGCCATAGTGTATTAACTTAATGGTTTTATTTCTCTATCATGAATAAAAAGAATTGATTTTAATGCTAGTTATTGATAATTTAATGAAGGATGACATATAAGTATATATATATATATATATTTAATTGAAACTTGAGGAAGGTTTTAAACTATTGTTATAATGGACAGACAATCAGAAAAAGCCCTAAAACATTTAAACTTTCTATTACATATCTAATCAAATTTCGAGTCAGATCTTGATAATGATTTAAATCTAATGTTAAAATTATGAAAAATAAATATAAACAGAACAGCTCTCTAAAATTTTATCATAATTTTGAAAATAATAATGGCATAGTATTTTTACACACTTTGTTTCTAAATTTGCTCATACCTTATGATAATTTATGTGAAGTAACAAATCTAGTGAATAACCTAATGATAGATTAAAGATTTATGCTTTATGTTGGACTTTCTGCGAAAAAAAGTATTTTACAAGTAAATAATTACGAGTAAATCCAGCCAATCTTATATAAATTCTAAAGAGGAAATTGATTTTTTTATTCTGTGAGGACTTTAAAAATAAAAATCAAATTTCTTTCATAAAGAGAAAAAAAGATCAAGTTTATAATGTGTAAAATCATAGATCAAAGGAAAAAGTAATTATTAAAGAAAAGCAACATTCATAAATTTTTTAACTTAATCTATAATTTAATTTGATAAGTAAATGATTAGCTTGGTGTTTAAAGGAACTAATACATTTTATAAATTAAAGAATAGCATAAATTCATAAATTTCATTAGTTCTAGAGCTTATTAAATCAGTATTTATTTAATTGACTAATTAGATTTATACTTTCTAATCAATAGTTACTTTAAATTACGAGAGAAGATTATTTTTAGATAGTACCCATATTTAATTTTGGGTGTTATTTATGAAAATTACCTATCTTCCCTGCTTGGTGTTGATTTTAAAAGAAGAAGGAAGACCTCAGCAAGTTTCTTCATCCAACTATTTATTATTCAAAATAGCTTAATAGATCTTTGAAGAATTAAGTAAAAAAATATAATCCTACATGAGGACCTATGACTTGTTATTTCATGGTCAAGCAGAAAGGAAAAAATTATTTATTTATTTCTGTTACTTACATTCAAGTTAGAATTATTTCCCAATAAATAATAAATTCATTAATCTAAGAAAGAGTAGCATATTTCTTTTCAATTTTTAGTGCAAAAGATGGTAAGTTTAGCTTAAAAGAGGGTTAGAGAATACTGCAATTATTAGTCTATCTAAATAATTAGGAAACTTATACTCAAGAAACAGATATTTTAGAAAGCAAACTATTTAAGTAGCCTTTGAAAAAACAGTAAACTATCAATCTATTTATAATATCATAATATTTTTATACAGCAGCTTAAAATTGGATAAGTTAAGATCCTTCAGAAGATATTCACATTTCCTGGCAAAATTTGTTATAATATGGAGATAAATCTACAAAAGGAATAATAAATACAGCAACAATTGAATTTGAGTCATATAAAAAGCTTAGTTTCCTCATTATAAAGAGAGTACAATGTCAAAAAAATCTTATTTTCAAAGTTCATTTGTAAGAAGTAATCATAGAGGGGACCAAAGTCAAGACGAGACGCCATTATAAAAATCACTACTTTAATTAAATTCCATTAAACCACAAAAATAAATCAAAGTTAATAGCAAATGACATCAAACAACAACCATAGTTGTAGCAAGCTACAGATTTTTATTAAAAAATTTTCCAAAAAGTTCATTAAATGGGGTTATATGTTTAAGTTAAAATTAAAGTAAAATAATTCCTTGAGAAGTTTCTTCGAAGTATAGTTATCATAGATTATATAATCAAAAGAAATTAGAAATATATGCAAAAAATATACAAAAAGTTAGCTATTTTATAATTTTTAGAGTAATATATAGGCATAATAGAAGTAAAGATGGAGTTTCCAATTGCAGTTTCATTCAAATAGTGAACTAAGATTTAATATTAATTTAGTTAATTAACATTATAATTTTAGATAAAAAGATCTTTAATTGAATAAATTTTAGATCGCTCTTGAGTAATCAAGAGTAAATACTTATCCTCAAAAGAAGTAAATTTTTTTCAAATAATCAATTCTAAACCCCCAAACAATTAATCAGTGATTTTGGTGAGTTTATATTAAGCTTAATTAATAAGAATAAAAGTTGCTTGTATTTAATATTGATAAGCCTACAAATATTGAATTATATTTAGAACAATAATATAAGAATTCTAGTTCTTTTTTTTTGACATGAATTATTCTCTTCTAAAAGATTTCTTAATTTTCCTTCCTTGCTTCTATAATTATATATTTAATGAAAAATTAGAGAAAATATTAAGTTTTGATTGATAATATAATAAATCAATTTTAGAAAAATAATTTTTATAGCATATATCTGATGCCTTGTAGTTCAAAAATTTTAGTGATAAATGAGATATCTAAAACATGAATATTTTAGAGATGGTTGTTAGCAGTACATTCTTAGTTTATTGGTTGAAGGGGATAAAGAGATACAAGTATAAGCATGAAGAAATAGAGCAATAATTACTAGTTGATGATTAATCAATACACGATTGTCACATTTATTAATGAAAAAACTCTACAAATTTATAGTATCATATTTTATTAATTCTATTGTAGTAATTATTTGTTTATTTAACTTTAATATTAAATTAGAGTTTTCCTCATATTTTCATTATTGATCTAACATATTTCTATTTCGATGATAGATCTATATTATCTTATTGAAATCTTCTTAATCTCCACTATTCCTTTTTTAATCTCTTATTTATCATAAATCAATGATTTAATAGACAGTTTTAATAGGAGCTTTATAAATAAATAAAGAGATATATATTAAATGAATTAAATTTTTTATATCAATTATAATTGCTTTATTTTCTATCTGATAATTTTAGAATAGATTATCAAATTAATAATATTTCTTACTTATTTTTATTCTATAAAATTGAATCTTCTTTATTTTCAATAATGCTTTACTTTATTTGTATTATTTTATCCAAAATTAAATTACTAAATTTAGATAGTTCTAAGATTTATTCACTGATTTGGTTTGGCAAGAGAATGAAAAATCTGTTAAATACTCATATCTAATACTTTTGTTATGCTTATTTATTATTAGAACGAGACTCTAACCTCTTTACTCTTTACTCTTTACTTCTAACAACTCAACCCATTAAAACTTTAAATTAATTATTTTAAGTTTTGATTCATTTCGAAATAAAAACAAAATTCAAAATAAATCCACCTTGACTCAGTATCAACTTTAAGAATAAGTGAAATAGAAGAATACAAGAGTAGAAATTACTTATATTACTTGAATAAGTTTAAGAAAATCAAAAATAGTTAAACATTATTTGTAGAATGCTTAAAAATCAAAATTAATTGCCAATTTAACAAAATGATAATTCAATTTTAGCAAACTTAAATTAAACTCTTTCTCTCTTTTTCATGAACAAACCTCGCCCAGATTTATTTTCAACTAATTTAGTTTTAAACTAAGCTTTATCTTAATCTTAAAATTGCAACTATTGGCGTTCATAAACTGATTTTATTAAATTTAGCAATAACAGCAAATGCAATAATTGTCTTAATAAAAATCGCCTTAACTTTAAATGATTTAATAGTAGAAGCAATATATAAGCTTATTGATATTTTATACTTGGATTCAAAACCCCAAAACCCCTTAATGAGGTTTATAAGTGCTTTGATTTGTAGGGAATTTGTTAGGGGTTGGGGTTATTAATAGGTTTTAATGTGAAATCTATAGTAAATGTATTTAATTTAATCACTCAAAATGCACTTTTGGATCATGTGGGAGAGGTCTGTAGTTTATCTTACTTAACCACAACTCTATCTGCTCTATTGATATGTCTGATCTTGAGTTTGGTTTTATTATTATTGATTCTGCCATATTTTTTATTGATTGAGATACTCTGGTTTTGTCTATAAACTACTTGATTCTTTACTTAGCATCTTTCTCGCACCTTGTAGAGTAGTAATCGTTGCGAGGCATTTCGCACTCTATTATTATTGCTGCTAAAGCCCACACATCCCATTGATAGTCACCATCTCTCCAGTCTTCTCTTTCAGGATAATAGCCTGGAGTTCCCATAACACTTCCTAGTCTTGATACTTCTACCCTAAATGCTCTGTTGAAGTCAATAATTGTCACTCTTACAGGTGAGAAGTTTATCATAATATTCTCAGGTTTCAAATCTCTATGAACAAAGCCTAACTTATGTAGCTCTTTTATACCTTGTAAGGTTTAAGTTGCTATCAAAGCAAGCTACTTATGATTCCTTTGATCAGTAATAAAATCTCTGAGGGTCATTTCATAGAATGGGAGTCTGAAAGCAACATGATCCTTGGCAAGGAGAACAGCATCTAGCTTGATTAAGTAACTGCACTCTTTAAACTTTGCTTGAATGAGTACTTGATACTCATTTGTGAACTCCATCTAATATTTATCATCACTTGAGAGATAGTTGAAGGGATACACCTTGTATGCATACTGATGATCACTGATAACTTTCTTATCAAAGGAGTCTTCTAATATAAGGTAGCTTTAAAGTGAAGTGTCTAGGTCAACTTAGGCAAGAACAGGAATCTTTTTATATTGAATTTTAATCATAATCTTTGTGATTTCAGATGCTTGTAGGTTGCGTGATTTCCTCACATATTCTGATTCACTAGCTTGTTCGAGCTCTACCATTTTCGAAGATTCTCTTGTTTTCTTTTGTTAAGTAGCTTCAATTCATCTTCATGCTTTTCAATCTCTAAATCTTTCTTGTGAGCTTTTAAAAGATGCTTCCTTAAA